>RJVU01029436.1:1478527-1491351 GCA_003731715.1 Anabarilius grahami
GTTTGAGTCCCTCAATTGTCCTCAGTGTGAAAAGATGAATCTCAAAATCCTACAGTCAGGGGTTATTTTAATAAATTCAGCTATTGTTTTGTCTTGTGAACTAAATGCAAACATCTTTTATGTAAAATATCTTACTCAGGACAGTACTAAACAAAAAATAACATGCATTTTTTATTATCCCTCTTATTATATTAAAATAATTCTCATTTTCACAGATTCTGCAAGGGGTTCAGATACTTTTTCATGCCACTGTATATATATATATATAGTGATGAGCTAAACCATTATGGCCAGTCACAGGTGAAGGGAATATAGTTGATCATCTCCTAACAAGGCCACATATTAAAGTTTGGTATAGATTACATGGTAAGCAAAATCAGTTCTCGTTATTAAAAGGATTAGATCACTTTAAAATGAAAATTATTACGTTTTACTCACCCTCAAGCCATTCTAGGTGTATGTGACTTCTTTCTGATGAACACAATCGGATTTATATTAATAAATATCCTAACGCGTCCAAGCTTTGTAATGGCAGTGAACGGGGGCAATGGGTTTGAAGCTCACGAAAGTGTATCCATCCGTCATAAACGTACTGAAGCGAAACGATTCATTTGTGTAAAAAAAAAATCCATATTTAACAAGTTCTAAAGTAAAATATCTAGCTTCCACCAGACCGCCTTCCGTATTCAACTTACGAAGAAAGTGTAACGCCTCTCGCAGTTCAAAACCCTTACTACGTCCTAAGCCTTCCGTATTCAACTTGCGAAAATCTTTTTCCGTAAGTTGAATACGGAAGGCGTAGGACGTAGTAAGAGGACTGTCTGGCGGAAGCTAGATATTTTACTTTATAACTTGTTAAATATGGATATTTTTTTTACATAAACACATCTCTTCGCTTCAGAAGGCCTTGTACCATGTGGAGTATGTTTATGATGGATGGACGCACTTTCTTGAGCTTCAAACATTGCCCCTGTTCACTGCCATTATAAAAGCTTGGACGTGTCAGGATATTTATTAATATAACTCCGATTGTGTTCATCAGAAAGGAGAAAGTCATATACACCTAGGATGGCTTGAGGTTGAGTATCTTGGGGTAATTTTCATTATCAGTGAACTAATCCTTTAACGTTGGATGCAGGAGAAATGGGCAGGAATAAAGATCTGAGTGACTCTGACAAGGGCCAAATTGTTATGGCAAGGCGACTGGATCAGAGTATCTCTGAAATGACAAGACTTGTGTGTTGATCCTGGTCAGCAGTGGTGAGAATTTACCAACAGTGGTTCGAGGAGGGAAACACCACAAACCAGCAACAGGGTGTTGGGTGCCCAAGGCTCATGGATGCACGAGGGCAACGAAGGCTATCCCGTCCTGTCATAGCCAACAGAAGGTTTACTGCGGCACAAGTCAAAATGTTAATGATAGTTAACTCTGCTGCGTATAGGGCAATCAGAGTGCCTATGATGACCTCTGTCCACCATTGAAAGGGCCTACAATAAGCCCACGAGCGTCTCAACTGGACCTTGGAGCAGTGGAAGAAAGTTGCCTGGTCCGATGAGTCCCGTTTTCTTTTGTGTGCACCATTTGCCTGGGGAATTGATGGCAGCAGGATCACTGTGGGATCACTCTGGGCAACGTTCTGCTGGGAAACCCTGGGTCCGGCCTAGAGGTGTGCGCGGAACTGTTTTTTTCGGCCTGCTCTCGCTAGGATCTATTCCGCACCCAACAGCTCCCACTTAAAATTCACTTTGCGTTGATCCGCTATCCACTTAGAATGATTTTCTTCCCGACTCGACGTATCCACATTGTTCAGGAATGGTTTGAAGAACATGATGAAGAGTTCAAGGTGTTGTCCTGGCCTCCAAATTAGTTTTTTTAATACATTATTGCTTTTATTCAGCAAAAATTCATTAAATTGTATTAAAATTGCATTAAAATGCATTCAATTTAAAATATTAAGCATCATAATGTTTCTTGAGCATCAAATCATCCTATTAGAATGATTTCTGAAGGATCATGTGACACTGAAGACTGGAGTAATGATGCTGAAAATTCAGCTTTGACATCACAGGAATGAATTACATTTTAAATATATATCAAAAGAAAACAGTTAATTTAAACTGTAATAATATTTCACATATGTTTTAATGTTTTTACTGTATTTTTGCCTTGGTGAGCTTAAGAGATTTCTTTCAATAGCATCTTATCATCCTGATATATTAAGTTATATATTACGATATATAACATTTTAAATTTCAGCACATACTGTTTAACGGCATATTAAAATGCCATATTGCTGGTTTATGAATAAAGTAAAGGGTTTTGCGCTTAAAAACTGTTCTGTTAAACTGTTTAGTGAATTCACCGTTTCCCTTTGTACATGATGGGTTCTCAAAAGCTTTAAAGTGTCTTAAAAGAGATGAGGTGAATTAGATTCATACTATTATTTGACCCAAAAAGATAATGTACAAACGTTCCTGGGGCTTCTCTTTGGAGGTATCCCTGTTAGTTTTGTGGTTTTAGTCCTGTTGAATAAGGGATTAAACCTAATCTTTGATCTCAGGAAAGTCAATAGCAAAATTATATGCTGTTTAAAAGAATGTTTGGGAAGCTTAAGGGAAGAGCCACGCTTGGGTTAGAGGCTATTGTGGATGGATTTGAAAGCAAACTGTTTATGATAACGAGAATTAGAGAGATCTGTTCAGGCTGAATTAGGCTGAAGCACATATGAACTGTGCCTGGTAGACTGTATTAAGTGCGTGCGTGCATGTGTGTGTGCCTGGTATTCCCTACATTATGGGGGCCAAATGTCCCCACAAGGATAGTAATACCAGTAATGTTTGTCCTTGTGGGGACATTCTTTGGTCCCCATGAGGAAAACAGCTTATAAATCATACGAAATGACGTTTTTTTGAAAATGTAAAAATGTATAAACATGGAAACCCAACCTGTGTGTTTGTGTGTGTGTGTGTGTGTAAACACTACAGTACTTAAGAGATAAGAAGTATAAACATAAACACATTACAATGACATGGGAGTTAAGTTGAGAAAATTTTGTCTGTCATTATGACACTTCTGCTGAAAAGGAAATGAGGTATGAATTTTAATTTCTGTCTGCAAATATACAGGTCCTTTAGATAAAGAGCATAATTAAAAAATGTTGCTCTTGGGGAAGACATGTTTGTGTTGCTATGGGAATGAGAGTCACTTGTCTTAATATCTGTCAGGCCACTTCCAGTGTGGATGTACTCACACACATTACTACCAAAGAGGTGCGCACTAATAATACACATGAAAACTTTTTCATTAGTGTTTGCTAAGGCAAGCTCAAAACCCATAATCATTAGTGTTACACTTCCTCATGCACTGTTTGTGCTAGGCCAGGAATGATATCTAAATAATATGGCTTGTAGAGGAAAGATATTCTATTACTGTACTTTTCTAAGTGATCATACTTATACATTTAGAAGCCAAATCGGTGTAGAGCGGTGCAGTGATGATGTATTTTTGTAGGCCATCTCGTAAGTCAGCATCACCCTGGTTCCCTCTACTAAAAACACAATAGGATTTTTCTATTGGCTTTTGGATCATTGCAGAAAATACGATCTGTGACTAACAAAAGTTAATGATTCTTACATTTTGTTCCAGATAACCTCCACAAATGAATTAATTTTATGAATTTTGAAGTCGAAATACAGTATAATCGCCAGAAGTAAAAAGCTAAAGATAGGCTATAAACAAACTACACCATGGTCTCACAACTTCAACGTCACCACCACTATTTCAACAACCCTTTCCGTTTTTATCTAAAATCTACAAGTTGGAAAGTTTGAGTTAGAATAGTTTACAAGAATGTGACTAACCATCCTCGCACCGAGCAGGAAAATCTACTCATCATTAGTCCAGTTTTAATGTCCCCTGGGTATTACTGATGTATTTTATGTCATAGAATAAAACGTAAAAATATCTTGAGCTTGTGTTAACCACAGACCTTATTTTTGGCATTTAACCAAAAACCCAATCAAAAAAAACATTGACTTTGGGATGATGGAACCGGAAGTGCTAAAATGTGAATCATTCCTGCAGCACTCTACAGTAAATCATACAGACTTTAAGCTGGGCTCTGGACTCCAGCCAGTAAGCAACCAGAAAGTTAAACACCCTAGCAACCACCTAGTAACACCCTAGTAACCTCCCATAACACCATAGCAATGTATGAAAACTATCTACAATCCTTGGCATCATGGCTGTTAGTTCTGCACAGATAAGACCATTCAAATTTACTTAAGGAACCGTAATAAGTGATGTTATCACCAGTGTCTATTATGTTTGAGCTGTTCATGCAAGGACAAAAACCATAACAATATCTATGAAGATTTAATAATCATTCTAATTCTATGAGAATAGGGAGTCCACACCACAACTATAACATTGACGACACAGAGGAACAATATTGTTGGAATCACTTTCAGAGCACTTTTTTACAGGTCGCTTGTTTTTTATGAAACCCCCCCCCATCAGTATCCACCTGACTTTAAAGAACTCAAGCAGTTAAAGTGGCAGAGGACAAAACTGCAGCACATAATAAACAGAACGATATCATTTGTGGATGCTAATATACAGTAGTTATTGTTACTGTGCTTGGTGTGAACGTTCCTTAAAGGGAAAGCTCACCAAAAAAAATGTAAAATTATTCCATGATTTACTCACCCTCAAGCCATCCTAGGTGTATATGACTATCTTTTTTCAGAATAACACAATCGGAGATATATTTAAAAATATTCTAGTCCTCCAAGGTTTATAATGGTTGTGAATGGCAGCCCAAATTTTTAAGACAAAAAAAAAAGCACCCATCCATAAAAAAAAGTATTTATTCGACTCCAGGGGGTTAATAAAGGCCTTCTGAAGTGAATCGATGCGTTTGTTAAAGACAAATATCCTTATTTAAAACTTTATAAATTAAAATAATCCAGCTCGACAGCCATACGCATAGGACGTTCGTCCAAAAGGCGCTAACTTCCGCGAGGTAGTACACAATACCATGACGTTCTACACTATGCCATGACGTACTACGCGTTATAGTAATATAGTAGTATTATAGTAATATAGTAGTAGTATTGTCATGTCATTGTGTACTACATCGCGGAAATTAACGCTTTTTGGACGTACATCGAATGCGTATGGCTGTCACGCCAGAAGCTCGTTATTTTACTTGATATAGCTTTAAATAAGGATACTTATTTACAAACGCATTTATTTGCTTCAACAGGCCTTTATTAACCCCCTGGAGTCACATGGATTCATTTTTTTATGGATGGGTTCATTTTTTTTGTCTTTAAAATTTGGGCTGCCATTCAAAACCATTGTAAACCTTGGCTTGAGGGTGAGTAAATCATGGAATAATTTTCATTTTTGGGTGAACTATCCCTTTAATATACATGCGTCTTAGTACAAGATACTAACTGTTCAAGCTCTTTAAACAAACACACACACACACACACACACACAAACACATTGGGTTTCCATGTTTTATGAGTACTTTCCATAGACATAGTGATTTGTATACTGTACAAACAGTATATTCTATTCCCCTATACTAACCCTACCCCTAAACCTACCCATCACAGAAAAGTTTTAGCATTTTTACATTTTCAAAAAACTTCATTTCATATGATTTATAAGCTGTTTTCCTCATGGGGACCAAAAATGTCAAAGATTTTGGATATTGGCAACTTTGTGGGGACATTTTGTCCCCATAACTTAGGGTTTACCAGGACCACACACACACACACACACACACACACACACACACACACACAAACACTCATTGTTTAGCCCAAATAAACCACTCTCTGTTCTCCAGCAACACCCCCTTAAAAAAGCCTAACAAAAGGTGTGTGTGACAAACACATTCCCCAAGACACAAGAACAACTATTGTGAAAGATGTTGTACATAATTATAAAATGGTAAAATCTGCTCATGACCGCATCAACACACACACACACAAACACACACAGATGGGTATGCTGTAATTTTTGAGAGAGTGAGACCCTCCCAGCTGTCTTTGGCTGCAGCTGCATATTGCTCATTTTCATCCTCACTGGAGCAGGAGAGAGAGAGAGAGACAGAGAGGAAGGGTAGAGCCAGAACGGAGTGCTGCCAACTGCATAATGATCTCAAATAACCCGGCCACTCTCCTCTTTGCTTTGCCTGCAACAACTTCCTCACTCATTCACTCACACACACATACACACACACACACACACACACAGACACACACTCCTTGACCCTCTTATTTTTCCCTCCCCGGTCTTCCTCAATTTATACGGCTCCTCTCATGGGTCTTTCTGTGTACAATAATCAATTTTTATGGCATACAAACAGAATCAACAATTACAAATGAAAGCAATATCTGGAGCTGATTGCAGGTATTAAATACATAACTGAATGAACACATCACTCTCAGTGTTATGAATGTTGTAAAAGGTTATACATTTCTTCAGCTGTATTTAGAGTCTAAGATATAAACACCATACTCTAAACACACTGACTTTCTGTGCCTAATTAATTCATTAGGTATTCATGAACTGTATTTATGTATTCTTTAAGTGTTCATAAGATGCTCATAATGTTGCAGTCGTGGCCTAATGGATGGCAGTCGATGGCAGTCGTGGCCTAATGGATAGAGAGTCGGACTTGTAACCCAAAGGTCATGGGTTCGAATCTCAGGTCCGGCAGGGATTGTCGGTGAGGGGAGTGAATGTCCAGCGCTCTCCCCACCCTCAATACCACGACTGAGGTGAGACCCTTGAGCAAGGCACCGTACCCCCAACTGCTCCCCGGGCGCCGCAGCAATGGCTGCCCACTGCTCCGGGTGTGTGTTCACGGTGTGTGTGTGCACTTGGATGGGTTAAATGCAGAGCACAAATTCCGAGTATGGGTCACCATACTTGGCCACATGTCACTTCACTTCACTCATGTTTTCTTTAAGTTTTCATCACGTTTTCTTTATGTTTCCTTTATGTGTTTATGAGGTATTCATAAGGTTTGTATTATTTCAAGGTGTTCATATGATTTTCATACTGTATTCATAAAAAAGGAATATTAGTCAATACGAATAAAGAAATGTAACAATTCCAGTTTGTTTATATATATTTTTAAAGAAAATGATCATCTATCATTACGAGTTCATTAGGTTTCCACACTCAAAAATTTTTTGGTGCTAATGCAAATTAATTTGTTAAATTGAGCAAATACAACACAATGAACATTTTCATGATCATTGCCGATAATATCCTGTCAATCAAAAGGGGGCAGAAAAACTTGTAACTAATACTGTGTGTGAAGAAAATGTCTCGAGTTGAATTTAGAGCTATCTACGCGACAATACGGCATTAAAGGATTAGTTCCCTTTCTAATTAAAATTTTTAAGAAAACCGTTTGGGCTGAAACCGTATGGAGAAAAATCCTGGAATGTTTTCATAAAAAACCTTCATTTCTTTTCGACTGAAGAAAGACAGACATGAACATCTTGGATGACATGGGGGTGAGTAAATTATCAGGAAATTTTAATTTGAAAGTGAACTAATCCTTTAAGAGTTAAAAAATAACGACATTAAAGCAGCCTCCATTTCACCGTTTTTCCCTACAACAAACATTATTTGTAGCGCGCCGAGTGTCTGCAGCGGTTGCAATAAAGACGAGAAAATGGAGCAGCAGTTATTATATTAAACACAAACTCAAAATACTTCCAGAAAACAGACAATGAAATGAATAAAACACAGAGCAAACTAACCAATCAATGAAACAAGCACCAGGTGTATAACTCAGTCAATGAAAAACCATAGAAACAAACTGAAACACAGGAAACTGAACTGAAACACGTCAAACCCACCCACAACAGAAACAAACACAGATTACCCAAAACATATGCCCCCCATCATTATTAATAACAAACATCAAAAATATAAAGAGTCCAACAGAGGAGGGCAAGGGGGGGCTTAAGTGGGAGTAGTAGAGAAGGCACACCAGACAACCACAGGATCCAGAGAGGAGCAGACAACAGGAAGAGCCAGGGAAGAGACGACGGAGGCAGAAGCCAGGGAGGAGACAACGGCAGGAAGAACCAGCAGAACTCCCAGGATTTAAACCCACGTCAGGATCGAGGGAGGGAGGAGCCATGGCGGGGACTTGACAGGCAAAACCAGGGGGCTGACCGACCTAGACGTAGCTGATGGTTGTGGAGACCCAGGCGAAGCAGGAGATCTGATGAGACCGGGTGAAACAGAAGGACTAAGGTCGGAGCTGCGGGGATGAGCGGACAAGGCGAAGCCAGGGTGGCGGAGGACTGAGCCTGAGCTGGTAATCCCAAGGACTGAGGTGGAGCCAGATGGAAGGAGAAGCCCGATGGAGCAAAAGGGGTAGAGGGACGAGTCACAGACGAAAGCCCGTAAGTCCATGGTGACGGTGAAGCAACGACTGACAAAGGCAGAGCTGGAGGGACGAGCATCAGCTCTGGCTCTGCGTCTGTGGTGGGCTCAGGCTTCACGTCCGTTGGGACGGTAGCGGCGGGTGGCACAAAATGGAATCCATAGTAAAAAAGGACTCAGCCCACAAACTCCTTGAAGCTCCCTCGAGGTTCATCTCCAGGCAGTCTGGCTCGTTTTGGCATTTAGGCCTACCCTTAAAAAACACAGAGGCAGTCTTCATTGAAGTGTACCAGATGGACAAGGTCTAAAAATTCTTCTGTGTGTCTCTCAAGGGAGCGGTCCCCCTGGGAGAGGAGGAGGATTCGAACTGCCTCTAGATCCATATGTGTTCAGTCTGTTCTTCTGTCAGCAATGGTTGCAACAAAGATGAAGAAAACGGCAGGACCTAAGCGCAGCAGTTATTTTATTAAACAAAATTCAAAATACATTTTTTATTTGAATACTCTGGACTAGAAACATCCAACAGAAACAGAACAACAGCACAAACAGACCAACAAACAATATCCGACGAGAACAGACAATGAACTGAACAAAACACAGGGCTTAAATAGAGCAAACTAACCAATCAATGAAACAAGCCACAGGTGTATAACTTACTCTATGAAAAACCATAGAAACAAACTGAAACACAGGAAACTGAACTGAAACACGTCAAACCCACCCAAAACAGAAACTACCACAGATTACCCATGACAATGAGAGGGCAACCTGTATAGGCCTAGTTTACAGAATTAGTTGTAAGAGATTTTTTTCCTTAAGAAAATCAAACTATCGATATCGGCAGATATCATTCTGAATAATCAGCTATTGGTATCGGTGGAGAAATTTAGTATTTGAGCATCTCTAGTAATTTTATGTGTTTGTCAGTAAAGGGAAAGACCTGTTAGTATTTAATGTTCAGTTATATTGGAGATTTCGAAAAGTTTTAGTTACATTGTGCTGAAGAGTGGGTATGTTTCACTCAATCAACTACAATTGTGCAACTGTGACGGAACGGAGACCAGTCTCTTCCTACTTGCTTATTATATACAATGCATATAATAATAAATAAAATTGTCTTCAGCATACTAACATATACTATTGTTAATATGACATGGAACTTAATTGTATTAAGTTGGTTTAACAAAACATTTGTATAAATGAAATTGTGTTATTCTTGTTGTACCAACTTGAACTTCAGAATTGCATGGAAAAGTTCATTGATTTTTTAAAATTGAAAATAGAAAACTAATTTACTTCAGAATTGTGTTGCTGTTTTCACAATACCATCTTTCATTATTCATCACAAAAATGTCACAATGAAAGCATGTCACATGTAGGCTTGTGACGGTATCAAATTTTCATATTATCACGATATTGAAATAAGTCACAAAAAAGTGTTGTCATAGTATAACAGGTTTAAGAACTCTTTCTTATAACTCTGAACATTTAAATACAATAACGCAATACACAAAAAAATTATTAAGTAAAATGTTTCAAACAGATTAAAGTGCAAAAGAATTATAAAGAACAACAGGTAACACTTTATAATAAGGTCTCATTATTTAACGTTAGTTAATGCATTAACTATGATTAAGAATGAGTAATAGCTACATTTGTTACAGAAGGTATTAGTTTTTGTTAATGTTAGTTAAAAAATACAACTGATCATTGCAAGTTTTAGCTCATAGTAACAACTTTTGATTTTAGTAACGTAATTAAACTTTAACTAAGAAATTAACATTAACTAAGATTAATAAATGCTTTATAAGTATTTTTCATTGTCAGTTTGGTAATAATTAATTAACATGTTAACTAATGAAGACATATGTCACTAAGTGTTACTGAACAATAACAAATAATCAGAACATTTTCAATCATTATAGGGCATGTTGTAGTCCAGATTAAAATATAAAAATGTTTAAGTTTGAAAATAGCTTATTGAGCCTTTAAGAATTAGGTATTTGGTGCTGTGATGAACATTGCGAATTCCAAAAACTGAATGCCTATTTGAAGCATTTTAAATACTGTTCAGTAGCCTAGCTGCTTTATTTACGGGGTTTACGGGGTAACCGCTGCGTTTCTGCTGTTCCAACAGCACCCTCTGCTGTCAGAGAGTGAACGTGCACTTTCATTCAGCTCATCTCCTTCACTCGTTACGCCATGTGCTTCTCGTGCACATTGGGCTTGTTTACGTCTGAGTGCGTGTGTCCCTTTGACGCAGCATACAGCGGTGTTGTGCATTTTATACGGTTGATGGGTAAAGTATTCTTAAAATGTATAATAAAAATGTCAATAATTCGTAAACGTAATAAATAATTGAAGAGCTCATTTGAAAAAAAAACAAAAAAAAAACAGATAACTCTGTTTGTTTGTTTTTATTAATTCTCCAAACCAAGTTTTTTTATTGTGCATTCCAAGTAATATTAATCAAACTGCAGTTGGGTTGTTTTGATTAAGTAATAATACCTCCAAAAAATACAGGTAACTTACAAAATTAAAGTTCATTGGAAGTATGTTTTTTTATTTAAAAGGTTGTTTCTTAGCAAAAGCAGATAACTCCACATTTCATATTTCAGAGTTGAACAAAACCAAGTAATTACTTTGTAATTGCATTTAAAACACACTCAAACACTTGTGTGCACATAAATGTACACACACTGACAGATCGGCACACACAGGTACGTGCGCGCATGCAAAAAGGCAACCAAGGGTTCAGCATGTAAGACGTATATGGTGTACAAGGACTTGCAGGAGTCAACATTATAAATCCTCGATCACTTTTAGGCTGAATCCCAGTATCCGGTCCGATACTGCGCACGTGTACTCATACTCTTACTCATTAAAATGCTCCGATATCAAAAACCGATACCATGCAGCATGTACAATACAGTGCTTGTGACAAAAAAACACAGACAACAGAGCAAACAGAGAGCAGAATGGATATATCAGAGAAGGATGTCTATGAAGTAAATCGAATTATTATCAAATTAATAGGATGCTAAACAAATGAAATATTTCTGCATATATAGCTGGGGTGCCTGAGCTGATAAGCGAAACACACAGAGTGGATCGAGTGCACAGCAGCACAGAAGTATGAGCTTGCTGACCCCTTTTTCACAGACATTGTTGGAAAATTTGTAGTTTGGTCGGTTATAGCACATAAAGTAAAACCAGACACATATTACTAACGTTGTCAGCTTATTTTAATTCCCCATCTGGCGACCTGTAAGCTCACCCCTACCTGGAGGTAGCAAGTCTCTGAAACTAGACTTATATAACTTTCTAGCAAAATCAAGACACAATCGAGTTGAGGGTACAAAGTCCAAGGTGGCCAAGAGCACCAAAATTCCCCAGATATCTTCGACCGAGTATAATTTTACAGACCCGTTTCTGCACACTTTCCAGTCTTTTGGCTTGATCTGTAGTCAAGGAACTATGCCAGACTGGAACCACATACTCCAGCACTGGGCACACGTACCCTTTATAGATGGAACCCAAATGACCCCCAAAACTTTAGTACTGTCACAAATTTCCAAGGTGTTCTGATCAATGGTGAATAAAGGCTTTACCAGTTCCTCGTTCTAGTGACATGCAAGACCTTGCATTTCTTTGGGCTGAGTTTCATTATATGCTTCTCTACCCAAACGTTAAGATAGTTCAATGTCTGTTGAAGGGTATAAGGTAGTTGAGGAGTCCACCTCTGGGCAAATGTCATGTCATCCACAAATTTTCAGTGGCCTGTAATGTCCTGAAGAGCACTGTTAATCAAAGCTAGAAAGATTATAGGTCCAAGTATAGTTCCTTGTGCAACGTCACACTTTAACAAACTTGGTGTTGATCGCATTAGCAATCAATGCAAAGTCTTGAGGATCAATTCCTGGAACCTCGATTCGGTCCACCTTTCCTAAGATCGGCACATTGATTTTAATTTTACTGTGCCAGACTCTAGGATTCCCTTTTATCTTGCCTTCAATTTTGGATTTATAAAACTGCTTTTTTGCTACATTTATTTCCTTTTGATTTTTTTAATGTAAAATGTTGTCAGGAAACTTGATTTTCCAGCCTTAAAAGCTTTTGTCGCAAATGGATAAAGTGTTTAATTCTAGGAGTGATCCATGGCTTATCCGAAGGATTGATTTTTACTGTCTTCATAGGGAAATGTCTATCTATTTCGGGCAAGAAAGTACTATAAAAGGCATCAGTCTTTTCCTTAGTACCAACTGCGTCCTTTACATCCTGCCATGACTGAGTATAGTAATCCCTCTCCAAAACTCATTCAGGCTAGAATCTCTCCAACGTACCATCCGTTTAATACACTGAGGTGGTCTTAATTGTGCTTTAGGGCTCGAAAGGA
>RJVU01029436.1:1491398-1602781 GCA_003731715.1 Anabarilius grahami
TGGATTTCAGCTTTAATGTACATTGTTTTCATTTTCATGATGATTATTTTAAGAATTGTGTTATTTTGAACTACTTGGCAGAGTTTGTCATCCAGACGAATATCCTGAACTTTGAGGTGATTAAAGTCTCCAAGTACAAGTCCAATGTCTGGGTATTTGTAATTAAAACTTGAACTGTTACATGTATAATGATTGATTCCCTACATTATTACAGGACAAGAAGTTTACTGTGCATAAACATCTGAAGAGTGTGCCCAGAAAGCTGCCTCTCAGACAGTGCTTGCATACCGCGTTGAATTCTCTTTCATGACGAATTCATACAAAATGATGTAAAAACGCCCATCTTGGTGAGTTATCCTTGTAAATAGTGGTTCACCGGATCACAAAACTCATCGTTCGGATCATATTACAACTACTAGCCAAAAACTACTAGCCAAACTAATAAAGTTGGTAAACACTAATAAACATTATTAAAGCCAAGTGAACAGTCAGTAAAAAATAAGAACAAATACAATAATTACAAGCAAAGATAAATACAATACAGCCTAACAAAGTTACAAATAAAGTAAGGTCTAACTGTAGTATTCATTTCAGGAAATTTAATAATTAAATGTCTGTCATGACAACTCTCTGGGTGTTTGGCATGGTAATTGGTCTGACAATGTTGTATGTTTGTTCTCGGCGGAATAGATCTGCTATGCTGCTGCTGCTGTAGGTTATTGCTACTGCTGCAAAGCAAGTACGGAACTTGCTACTGCCAATATGAATGTTAAGCACGCAAGTTCAATGGTTACTGATACAGCAGGAACCAATCAGCTGTGCCCTATAGATAATGATGTGATTACGAGCAGGTTGAGTTAAAGGACCTATTAGCCTGCGCCATCTAGAGTTTCATGACAGAACTTTGTATGTAAAATACCACTATTTTCACTGTATTAATTTAATATAGATTAATCTTTGTTAAAGCTGTGTTTTGTAGTTTGATTAACATTAATGGCATATAGACAACAGCAGGTGTTTATAGGCCGCTGTCACTTTAAGACCGAATGCACAGATCCAAAACGGATACATATCCTTCTGTTATTCTCTTTCTCTTGAGACATAACTGACAGTGTTTACGGGAATACTTGCCGAGACCAGTATTTTGACCTAATTTTGTGTATATGTGTCCATCCAAGTGCAAGTAGACACTAAAGAGGAATCAATTCACTGCAAAAAATGCTTTTCTTACTTAGAGTTTTTGTCTTGTTTCTAGTCCAAATATCTAAAAATAAGTCAAACTTAAGTGAGTTTTTCCTTAGAACAAGCTAAATAATCTGCCAATGGGGTAAGAAAAATAATTTTATTTCAAACCGAAAACAAGATTATTTTGCTTACCCCATTGGCAGATTATTTTGCTTGTTTTAAGGAAAAACTTACTTAGAGGTGGACTCAGTAGAATTTCAAAAACACTGTTTGGAAGTTAATCGGGCCGACACCAACAAACGTCTAACCAATCAGCATTAGGGGGCATATGACGATCGATGAGAGAGAACGAGCAAGAGGGAGATTTGAAAAGAAGAAAAAAAATTGCAGAACGAGAAATGGAACAAAATACAAAAGCTCAAAAGAATATCACTGGAATGAAGCTTTATGACTGGGCAAGCGCTTTAGGACCGCGTTTATATTAGAAAAGCTTTCCAGCTCTGGAGAGAGCTAAGTGGGAAGGACTGAAAACAGACACGGAGGCTGCTTTGATTCCTTCTCATGTGAGTAACACTGGGTTTGATTGTCTGGAGCTGCTGTGCTGTTGGTGACTAACAACAAACACTTTGTATTTCAGTCCCTCCAGAAAAACGCGATTATGCGATCGCCTGATTTAACGCATAATCAGCCAAAGTCTGCATATTTATGCGGGGGTAGCATTTTTTCAAATATGCCGCACTTTCGCCGCATAAATTGCCGATTTCAGCAAGCAAAATATGCGGGGCTAGCATGATTTCATAATCCCTGTATTTTCGTTGCAAAAAAGTCACATATATCTTAGAAGAAAGTTGAAAAATGTTGCATTTACTTCACACAAGTAAAGCGCCATTATTTCCTCCTATTGCCATGGGAACCTTAAGTGACGTAATTACGCGACGTGAACATCTGCAATCCCCGAGGTGAAACCAGTGATACCATGATGAAGCACGCAAATCATTCTCATTTGCCAACACAAATAAGTGCAAAAGACCGCGCGAAGCAGTTTCCCGGTGTGTTACATGAGTGGGGGCAAATTATTTTGCACTCCGTGCAACTGCGTGTTTGACCACAGACGGAGGTCGACGCTGGAAAACCAGTTTGAGCCATGTGTTAATTAAGGTCTGAAATAAAACAGAATGAGAACTTAAATTCTGTGATTTAGTATGCTTGCTTATCATAGGAAGTAATAAGAAATGACTCTTTACATTAAGGTAGTAGCCTAGTAAGAACAGGGTGTTGGGGAAATCACCTTTTTTTCCTCTCTTTTTTATCAAACCGCAGTTTTTGCAAGTTCCCGCAATTTCATCGCATAAAATAGCAAAAATATCCCGCATATTCCATCGCATTTTTTAAGAAAACGTGCCGCATAATCAAGGATTTTTGCCCGCAACAATCACAAAAAAAATTCGCGTTTTTCTGGAGGGACTGGTATTTACTCTTGTGTACTGTACGTTCATTTTTTGTGATTCCTTGTTGTTCGTTCATCAACTGCGCTTTATTTTTCGTGAAGCGTTTTGTTGTGTGTCAGCTGTGATAAACAGACATCCACTCGCATTGTGTGTGTAACAGTGGCCAGATAGTGAGAGTTGTGCAGTTAAACCACTGCACACTGACAACCACTAGAGAATTCGGTGTTTGGCGTAATTTTTAGTGCACTCGCCTCGCCTGCCAGCAGCGGACGGGCCGGGGTTCGAGACTGACTCGGAGCAGGGTGGTTAGAATTGAAGTGTGAGTTTTGGAGGCGGAGCAATGAAGAGAGGGGTGGGTTTGTTTGAGCTGATTTCAAATATTTGGACTAGAAACAAGACAAAAAAATCTAAGTAAGACATTTTTTTTTTGCAGTGTTCGGAGTTTGAGCGCTATCTAAAACGTGCCTCGGGTGTGTGCGGCTGTGCGCACAGATAACAGCGGGCGAGTAGGCCTACCGAATTAAATTCTCTTTTGCCTCTTCTAGCGCTGGAATGGTTTAAAATCTATTGAATATGGAAACTAGCAAGACAAAACATGCAAATTATAAACTTTTAGTCTATGGTGGTCAAACTTGAAATTAATCCGCGAATCACATGTGTGCTGAACCGTGGGGCCTGGTCTGTACGGATCTATAACGATTCGTTTAACTCCTACTAGTAAACATAGTTGGTTATGTCTTAAGTGAATGTAAACAGTTGAGAAATAAAACGTGTAACAGTATATTTGATCCGTGCATTCGGTCTTAAAGGGACAGCAGCTTAATAAACCTGCTGCTGTATTTTTAATGTTAATCAAACAACAAAGGACAAAGAAATCACTCACTGTTCTTGACTGAATGACTTTTGTAACTAATAAAAATTAATTTATATTTAATTTATACATTGAATACTATGCAGTGTTATTTTACATTTGATTACTTCATTCAAATTATTTAACTGAAAACTACTGTTAGACCTAACTGAAAGCCCGAAAAGCACTGTTTATTTAATTTGTATCTTGGTCTATTGTATTTATTTGTACTATTTGTAATTAGATTATTATTCTTATTTTATTACTGGCTGTTTACTTGTCTTAAATAATGTTTTAAATTTACATTAATTAAGCTAGTAGTTTTTGCTGTAGTATCAAATTTGTTATTGGGATTTCACTGGTATCTAAACATTTGAACCACTGACCCAACCGGGCTAGTAGAAAAAAATCCATAGCATTGAACCCTGCTGAAATATGCACTGTGCTATTAAATGAAAGATATATGATATGATAGAATGAAAGATATATGATAGCAATAGAATGAACAGTGGAAGTAACAGAAGCTTGTAAAATACATTTTAACAGGCATAATTATGCATGAAAATAAATGAAGGAAATATATATTCGCTAAACAAATTAAACCAATGTATATTCTTTTGGTTTCTCTACCTAATATATTTAAAAATTACAAATGCAATGAAAATACAGGTATCAGTTTCGGTGAGTACTAAAAATGAAAGTATCAGTATCGGCCTAGTTCTGGAAAAAGGTGTATCAGTGCATCCCTAGATAGTATGCTATATGTTAAAATATTTTCCAAGCAAGTTATATTTTTCAGTACGGCTTCATTTTACTGCATATGGCTCTAATTAGCAATTAGCTCAAAGCCACCCTGACACCCTTTGTCCAGGCTTTCCAATAGCCTTGGCAGTAGCACAGCAAAACTGTGTTTCATAGAGAAGATGGAAGAAAATCAATTCCCCTGAAGAACTGAAGACAAAACACATCCTTCTCTGTGAATGTTGCTCTGACAGCTACTCAGCCAAGACATCATATTTCCACTCCAGAATCAACACTTAAAACCCACAGAAACTGTTCTCATCCCTTCTCCATCGTTACCCACCTCCTTCACCATCCACATTCAACACAGAACTCCTAAACTCTCTCAACTATCTTCTCCAAGAGATCTCCTCTGATCTTTTGCCTAACCCATTTTCTGCCACCTTCTCAAATGGTTCGGCTCCATCAGTATACAACATAAAATATGCTGTATCCCATCATTCAGATTCCGTCATCATGTCAATCAGAAGCATTATCCAATCACACACTTTCTCTTACCACTGAATTGTAGGGATGCTCCGATCCGCCTTTTTCGCTTCCCATACCAATTCTGATACCTGGGATTCAGTATCGGACGATACCGATCCGATATTCAAGTAATAATAAAAAAAGAGCTGAATTACCTAATAAACTCACTGTGTGGAAGAAACTGGGATCATTCTTTTGTGCAAGGCATCAGGTTTGACTTAAACATTATTTTCCTAACTTTGTAAAACAAAATAACAAACAGACACAAATGTAGTGAATTATTTATTAAATAATTGTGCATCAGTGCAACAACTGTAAATAAACCAATAGATTCACTAGCTTGGTAGACATTCAAAATAAACAGGAGTCCAGCTGACTCCATCCATGACTCATGACTTGTTTTTCATGAATGTTTGAGTCATACATGACATAAACTAAATATATTTATATATAAATCTATACTATATAATTAAAAGACATTTCTTTTAAATTTAGGCAGCAACATATGATAAATAGGACAGAACAAAAAAGGCTATTAACAATCTTTCATTGCGCAAAAGTATTATAATATGAACGGCTCCGATACAGAGCGGCACAAAGCGTCCGTGTGCAGAATGATGCGCTTGACGCATCATGGAGTCACAGTGCGCAGTGGCAGCGCTCCGCATTGAAAAGTTCAAAGCACAAAGGGAAGATATATATTGGTGCATATTGTATTATCGGTATCTTTGTCTACAGATGAAGTATAATAATAGAAACACTGAATCATCTTAGAGAGAGTTTCATTGTGTTGACTGTCGTAACCGAACGCGACACGCGGTTTGAATTCTGAATGGAGAATGACTGACAGCCGCAGCGGAGGGAGGCATTTACATGAACTTTAATTTAACAACTTAAATAATCATCTGCACCTCAAATTAAAGGTGCAATATGTAAGAACTTTGCAGTAAAATATCCAAAAACCACTAGGCCAGTGTTATATATTTTGTTCACTTGAGTACTTACAATATCCCAAATGTTCGCAACTATTTTTAAATAGTTAGAAAATTGCAATTTTATCCAAGGCTCCGGGACGTGTGAGGAGTCGCCTGTCAATTGCGTCATACCCGCGTTACCCTCGGTTTCCGGTTTATTTTGTAGAAACCATGGAAACACCAAAGACGCTTTAATATATTACACATTTTAATAGACAATGGAACAACTGTTTTGATATATTTATAGACAGAAAACTAATTGTTGTCATATAGCTCAACACGTTTAGTCTTATTGTTTAAATTTAATTTTCTTGATTTTTTTGCAAGTACCATGCTTTACCACGCCTCAGAGAAAAACCCTATTTTGTCAAGTAGCTAACATAGCATAATCAGAAGCAGCTTTATTTTTAGTAACAGTAATACAGCATTTTCTCCATCATACAATACGTTTTAAAATTAATTGCATGCCATTTATCAACACAAGCCATCCAGCATTTAATATATTCTAATATTGATCTATCTTACTGCAGTGTGTCTCAAAGCCGACGAGCGAACGCACAGAGTAACGTTATAACATCATTTTCAACAAACTCAAATGTATCTAATATGATAAACACAGCTGTGTTACCTCATACTCATGACCGGAAAAGCGGAAGCGGCGCCGGCGACTGTCATAATAAAAGTTCCACTGCTCGAGGCGTGTTCAATCGCTCCAGCTCCTCGTTTAGCTCCCACAACACTCGCTCCTGCTCTGCTTCATACTACAGTAACGTTAATAATCACATCCATGAACATGATTTCTTCTCGAGTCCTATCCCGATTATTTCCACCGGCTGTGAGGTGAAGACCACATGTCCCAAGATTCCGCGCGCAAACTTGGCGTCATCAAGCTACGCCTTTGTTTTGAATAGGCCTCTAGCGACCTCTAGCGGACAGAAAATTTTACATATTGCACTTTTAAACTATGGAATGGCTTCAGAACACTTGGAATATAGTGCACGAAAACTTTATGGTGCTTTTGAATGTTTTTGTGCCTTTTGTGGGGCTTCACAATAACACAGAATAGTACACGCACAATATCAGATTTGGATCGGTCCCTTCCGGCCGATACCCGATCCGGCAAAAATGGCAGTATCGGAGCCGATACCGATCTGAGTATCGGATCGGCGCATCCCTACTGAATTGGTGATAAATACTTTATTAAGCAAGGAAGGATACATTAAATTGATCAAAAGTGAAAGAAAATTAATTTATAATGTTACAAAAGGTTTCTATTTCAAATAAATGCTGTTATTTTGAATTTCATATTCATCAAAGAATCCATACAACCATACAAAAACATGTATGGTTTCCACTAAAATATTAAGCAGCTTAACTGTTTTCAACATTGATAATAATAAGAAACGTTTCTTGAGCAGCAAATCAATATATAATCAAATATATTAAATTGTAATAACATTTCACAATATTACTGTTTGTATTATGTTTTTGTGACAAATAAATGCAGCCTTAGTGAGAAGAAGAGACTTCTTTCAAAATCATTTAAAAAACAAAAACAAAAAAAACAACTGACCCCAAACTTGTGAACAATAGCGTGTCACAAACTTAACAACACTAAGTTGTTTCAAGTGTGTGATGGACCAAATAAATCATGTGACTGAAAAGCTCATTCCAGAGAACAGCGCTGTGGCACAGAGAATCACTAAGGACACCAAGTCCTTTGTTTTAAACCCAGGCTGAAGTTGTACAAACTGAAAAACATGAAACACACACTAATACAGAACAGTGCTTGAGTATATGTGTCGGAGCACACAGAAATCTGCAGTTACAGTACAGAAGCTATAGAGGGTCTGCTGAAGCCATTATGGGTGTACAGTATCATAACCAACAGCTGGACCCCCTCTCTCCATTTCCCACTTTCTCTCATTGTTCAAGACTCATTGTTCATTTCCTCATTCTTTGGCCTTTTCCCAGATGAGAACAGGGGTCAGGGCAGCTCAAAAACATAACCCCATTTTACTCTGAGGAGAGATTTAAAAAAAAAAAAAAAAAAGTTTCTCTTTCGAATCAAGGTAATATAATAATTACTCTCTGAATCATTAGTCATTTCTTTGTGCGATATGACCAAAATCTAATTTCACAATTTGAGAAATATTATTTCACAATAACGATTTATTTCTTTTGTTATTAAAAAGAAAGAATCAAATTACAAACAATAGGATAAATACAATAGAACAAATATAAAAAATGACAGAATTTTTTTCCGGTGCAGTTTGACATGTAGTATGAAATACTACAGAAACCGAATAATGAAATGTAAAAATAAAACACTGCATAGTCTACACTGTATAATTAAATTGATTCTTATTCTTTATGAATTATACATTTATTCTTATTAAATATTCAGTCAAGAGCGGGGAGTGATTTTTTATTTGTCTTTTGTGGTTTGATTAAAATTAAAGTCAGCATGAAAAGTAAGTTGTGATAGTCTTTTCTTCCCTATTGTGACATATATCTGAGTGAAAAAGCTTCTCGAACAAGAAAAAATTTAGGGCAGGACTTGATTTTGTCCATGGGGAATTGATTAGATGGTTGTGGTTTGCTATTGGTTGATCTCATGTGAGTGACAGGTTGCCCCGCCCTCGCACCAGTAAACACATTATCAGAGAAGAGAAGAGATGTCGCTGCGAGAGGGAAGTAATTTTGATTAAAGATTATGAGAGCACATGAATTAAAAATAATAATAATGTGCAGGGGCGATAATACGGTATCGATATTTATCGACGGAACCTCTTAATCGATAATGATAGAAACAATGTTCAATATAATATAAAATGGGTGCTGCTGGTGACGAGGAGATTGTGAATAAAAAAAGACATGTCAGCTCGTCTATGGCAGTTTCATGGTTTCCTTACATCTTACAGTTGATCAAATTTCGTCTTGAGAGAGCAGTTGTCATGTCGGTATTAACAGCTGCACAAACATCGTTTTCAACCACACAGCATCTTTATTTCTGTGTTACAAATATTAAAATTATCACAGAAGTACTGCAATAAAAGTTTATAGTTCAGATATGAATACTAATGTTTATGTTATCGATCAACAATAGAGCAAATCAGCTCTTGAAAGAAACTTGGGCAGAAAATGACGCATTTATCGATATTATTGTTTCACCACCAGGTGGCGACAAGTGACTGTTAAAAAATGTATTTGAATCTTCATTCAACAGATTCTTTCAAAAACACTGATTCCTCCAGTAATGAAACAAGGGTATTTATAAGCGAGTCATTGAATCATACATCCAAACAGATTTTTAAATTACGTTTTTTCGTTTAGTTGTCATTCTGAATCGTGATCTGTTTGAAACAAAAGTTTCTCAATTTATTCAGAATTGTGCAGCTGTAAGTTTCTTTAACACTTATTTATTTAATCTTCATATAAAATATACGAAAGATTTATTTATTTATTTTGTTTTGCTTTAAAATTATTTGTTGTTTGCCTTAATTAAAATGCATTGGTTAAATTCAAACTTTTTTTCTACTGGTCTTTTTTTAAAAAGGTTATTATTTTTTTCAAAAATTATAGATACCGAACAATATGAAACATTATATCGTGAACAATGTTTTAACTATATCGCCCACCCCTATGTGCACGGATAAATAATTTATAATAAATACTGCAATATTCCATAAAAATACGAATTGTCAATTTTGATTTCATGGGGACTTTAATGACGCAGATGGCAGCCGGTATATTAGGCTTCAGTCTTTTTTAACATCATGCACATCCTGATATTTTCTCATTCACAAATTTTTTTTTTTTTCATGCTGAAGTGTCAATAACTTTTAGTACTAACGTGCGTATACATATTTACATACCACAATATAAACTACACTCTAAAAAATGCTGGGTTAAAAACAACCCAAGTTGGGTTGAAAATGGACAAACCCAGCGATTGGGTTGTTTTGACCCAGCAGCTGGGTTAAATGTTTGCCCAACCTGCTGGGTAGTTTTATTTAACCCAAATATTGTTTAAAAATTACTGTATTTCTTGCTTAAAATGAACCTAAAATATGTTGGAAATGAACATTTATTAATACTTTTTTGAATAATATTTAAACAATAAACATTTATTAAATTGCTTATTAATAAATGCTCATCTTTTTGATTATTATTGTTGCCTCTAGTAATTATGAGTCTGATTTTTAATTTCCAACCTATTTTGGGTTCATTTTAAGCCAGACATATAGTAATTTGTAAACAATTGTTGGGTTAAATAAAACTACCCAGCAGGTTGGGCAAACATTTAACCCAACTGCTGGGTCAAAACAACCCAATCGCTGGGTTTGTCCATTTTCAACCCAACTTGGGTTGTTTTTAACCCAGCATTTTTTAGAGTGTATATAGCAAAATCTCTAACAATAGACATTTGATATAATTGCCACAAAATATATCATCATCCCGCCTAGCCCTACTGCACACATACAATACGTGCTCTTGTGGTGACAGCTAGATGGCTCATTTGAAAAATGAGAACAGAGTATTGCAGGGAGCCGTGTAAAAATATAAATGGATGATGGTTTTGCACTAAGCATGGACAAAGCATCAGTTTGTGAAAGGACTTGCCAGGTAAACGTAAAGCAGACGATGAATCTACCTCAAACGTCACAACTACTAAAACACCAAATGTCTAAACCAGACGCGACAAAAGCAAATAGAGCCCATTATAATCAGTGATGCTGTCTACACTGGATGCGGCGCAAATGCGACTCGACAAATCCCTGACAGTAAACTGATGCCCTGTTTGCGCTCACGCACGCTGGAAAGACAAGAAAATATGACGAGGCATATCTCTCCCTCGGATTCACCAGTACAACAGTGGGTAATGAAGAGAAACCACAATGTGTTGTGTGTGTGCCTCAAAATATTAGCTTCTGACAGTATGAAGCCGAACAAGTTAAGACGCCACTCAGAGACTCACATCACAAACACAAAGAGAAGCCTGACAAGTTGTAGTACTGTATTAATAACAATGTTTCAGATAAATCCTACAAAGATTCTGCAAGTAAGGTCATGTGTGAGAGTGTCTTTATGTGGGTGCATGTTAGGTGGGGGGCTTGAAAATATTTTCTTCTACAAAAGGGGGGCCCGGCAGAAAAAGTTTGCAAACCTCTGGTTTAGAGCGACATAAGGATTATGAACTCTTTTTAATATTTTTCTCAATCATGCTTTCTCAGAGTGCTTTTTTTATTGAGAGGTGTTACAGCCATGAGCCTAATTCAGTTCAAGTGTTATTAATGATAAGTCTTATAATTGTTTTGAATTGCTCTTTTACACTTTTTACTCATGTAAAGAAGAACAAATTTATCTTCTGGTTAATTTATGTGATGGGAAAAGACAAAAGTACCAGCACAAAATTTGGAGGTTGGAATATAGAGAAAATGAGGCTAATAAAAGTAGAAAAACACTGCTTATTTTTAATGTGGAATGCAGCTCATTAGTGTCAATTGTATTGTATTTTGCCTGAAATAACAAAAAAATTCTCAAAAGAATACCACGATTACGTTAAATATTTAATAAAAATTACTGTAATTAGTAAGTCATCTGTCCAAATTCATTTACTCACCCTTAATCCAAACCTTTCTTTTTTATTCATTGGTGTGTAAGATAACTAATGTAAACTCAGGTTTACTGTCAGGTCTCCTCTCTCTCTTTTGCTCCCAGACTGCATCACAGCTCACAGCTAATTTTAGACAAATCCAAAATAGAAAAGAACCTTCATCTAGAAGCCACTCTTACACCTGATGAACAGATAAGACAGCACAATGTCTGTTCAAACAATAAACTTGTGTCATTTGCTCTTTATTTACAACAAACGTACACGTGTACAAATTTATTTACAACTCTAAAGGCCAAAAATGAATCACCACCTAAAATTAACACTCACCAAGTGCCAAACGTGAGTAGATTTTGGCTTCAATGAGTAAATTAGTTTATATAAATTGCAACATGGTTTGAATTGAAATTTAGCAATAGTTTGACTCTTATTTGGTACATTATCAAGAAATATTTAGTTAAAGTTGCATTACGGAAGATGTTGTGCTTAAATATTAACTCAATTATATTATTAAAGTAAAATATATATATAAAAAAAATCTAATTCATATCCTCGTCTTATCCCAATTTGCTATCCTCGTCTTATCCCAATTTGCTACGTTAGGCCTACCATAATGATTTATGGTTTAGTCTGTCAGGCCAGATTTTGCAGGAGAACAGCAGGCTTACTGTTATTGATTCTTGTGTGTTTGTGTATCTGTAAAATAGCAAGTAACATGGACACTTCTTAACAGCAACCCTACTTAACGTCTGAGGAATCCTCCATTGCCAAAACAAAGAAACCTCGAATCGCGGGGAGTCAACAAGTGACCAAAACAAAACTCGAATCACAGCGGCAGATATGATGCTTACTTGCTCAGATTATAATTTTTTTCTGATAACTGTTTAGTTGATAACTCTTCTTACTATCAGTGGGGCTTGATGTAGCATTACAGATCCACTCAGAAATGATGATAATAGTAACAATGCAGAAGAACAACTTGCTCCCCAAGTAGCCTCCAATTTTATTTTTAACCACGGATGGCGATAGAGAGGCCAGCTTTAACAAAAAAAAATAGGCCATTTTACAGTAAAATGTACTAAAATTAATGAATATGGCATGAGTACTGGCAACATTTAATAAACAATTAACTCCAATTTTGATTGCAAGTTGGTTTTGCTTCATAACACAGCTACTTAATTTGCTTTTATTTGTCTTAAGAATCTTCCTTGCGATTAAACACCTGTTATATAGTTCATTAAGTATAACAATGCTGTTAAATAAATTATAAAAGAGCCCAGCAGGTGGTATTTTAACAAGCTGCAAGCCAAACTCAAATGACTCACTCAAACTTACACTGAGCCAGTGTAAAAGAGCAGAGCAAACTGAATTTCTGAATGGATTCAGATTTCTGCAGCAACAGGGACACTGACCGAGTGGAGATGGGTGGGAGTGTGCGTGCGCGGGGTCACAAAAAAGCACAGAAGCGGTAGGATCCATTTCCCTTGACTCAAGGTCCCTGCACTGACTCTTAAGGACTGAATCGATTTTTAAACTACTCTCCATAAAGCTACAGCACATCATTGGCCTTGCAGAGCTTGTTCTAGGCATAATCTCCAGCTATGATCTGCTGACACAGGGCCAAAAGTCTGCGGCAGTCCCAGCATCCCATAATTCACTGCTGCTGATAATGCTTCAGGAAAATGTTGCCCTTGTACACTAATGTAGGAGCAGACTGAATCATAAGCCTCAGAAGCTACTAAAATCATTTTTAGAATGGTCTTTTTCTGCTGCTAACATATAATTTTAGGTTCCTCTTTAAATAAAATGATGCTAAATCTAAGTAGCAGAGAGGTTTAATCCGCCAAACATTTCCATCTTATCAGTACCCTGTTGTTCAGGGATAATGGGTTATCAGATAAAGGAAGAAAATGATCATGTGTATTTGGTGGACTATTACATCTGTCATCAAGATATAATGTCAACAGTCTGACAGTGACTTGATGATACAGGATAAAAGGACTATCCATTTTTATGGCACAAAAGAAAAGGACAAAAATCAATATCTACACTTACTGTGTGTGAGAGAGACTTTACTAATGCCTGTAGTTTACAATTACCTGTAGTTTAATACAATAAGTTAGCTATATCTCTTTTCACATTGGGTTAATGTCTTATAAACAATAAATTTACGGCATTTAACATTGGATGAAGCAACACTTGACACTAGTAATTTTGAAAAAGTGGGTAAGTACCAATTTTGCGATATACCTTTCCTGCTGAAAAATCAAACCAGCATGAATTCCATGTTGGTCCAAGCTGGTTTGGTGATGGTCTAGTTGGTGGACCAGCAAATCAACAACCAGCATCCCATACCATATGTTGGTAACCAGCAATGCTGGATTTTTCAGCAGAGTTTATACATGTTAAGCTTTGATAAGAGAGAGCACGGACTGATACAAGGCTGAAAAAGACACACTCAAACTTTATTTCTGCATGCTATACTGTTTGTGTTCACACCTAGCAGCTCTCTTCAGTAATGGTGTGAAATGGGCGTTGCTCAGGCATGGAACAGATGGACACTATGCAGTGGGTCAGAAATGAGCTGCATCATCCCTGGCGGCCTGGCACCTGACAGCATCAGCACCACAGCAACACCGCCGTCCAATAAAAGAGCGGTCACTGAATTTCTGTACTAGGTGACTATGTAGATGTAAAAAATGATCCAATGACATTCGTCATCCAAAAACTTTTAATTTTATATATTTTTATATACACTCACCAGCTACGTTATTAGGTAAACCTGTTCAACTGCTCGGTAAAGGATTAGTTCACCCAAAGATTTATCATTTGCTCAGCCTCAAGTTGTTCCAAACCTGTTTGAGTTTCTTTCTTCTGTTAAACACAAAAGAAAATAATTTTTAAAGAACGCTGGTAATCAAACCGCTGACAGTAGCCATCAATTTCCATAGTATGAAAAAAAAAATACTATGCAAGTCAATGACTACCATCAACTGTTTGCTTACCAGCATTCTTTAAAAATTATTTTCTTTTGTGTTTAACAGAAGAAAGAAACTCATGCAGGTTTGGAACAAAATGAGGGTGAGTAAATGATGAAAAAAAATTTATTCTTGGGTGAACTATCCTTTTAACGTATTTAAACGCATGGTTGATGCCAGAGGAGAATGGCCAGACTGGTTCAGCTGATAGAAAGGCAACAGTAACTCAAATTGGCACTCGTTACAACCGAGGTCTGCAGAAGAGCATCTCTGAACACACAACACATCCAACCTTAAAGCAGATGGATGAAGACCGGTGCAACTCCTGTCAGCTTAGAACAGCAAACTGAGGCTACAATTCACACGGGACACCAAAACTGGACAATGGGTAGACTGGAAAAACATTTCCTGGTCTGATGAGACTCGATTTCTGCTGCAACATTCGGATGGTCGGGTCAGAATTTGGCATAAACAACATTAAAGCATGGATCCATCCTGTCTTGTATCAGGCTGCTAGGGGTGTAATGGTGTGAGGGATATTTTCTTGCCACATTTTGGGCCTCTTAGTATCAAATGAGCATCATTTAAACACCACAGTCTACCTGAGGATTGTTGCTGACCATCTCCATCTCTTTATGACCACAGTGTTGATCTTCTGATGGATACTTCCAGGATACTACGCACAATGTCACAAAGCTCAAATCATCTCAAACTGGATTCTTGAACACGTCAATGAGTTCACTAAACTCAAATGACCTCCACAGTCACCAGATCTCAATCCAATAGAGCAGCTTTGGGATGTGGTGGAACGGGAGATTCACATCATGGATGTACAGCCGACAAATCTGCAGCAACTGTGTGATGCAATCGTGTCAATATGGACCACATTTTTTGAAGAATGTTTCTAGCACTAACAAGGTGTATCTAATAAAGCAGCCAGAGAGTGTATACAATCCTGTTCAAAAGTTTGGGTGGGGTCAGTAATATTTTTTTTAAGAAATTGATGCTTTTATTCAGCAAGGTTGCATTAAATTGATTAAAAAAGACAGCGAAGACATTTATAATGTTACAAAAGATTTCTATTTCAAATAAATGCTGTTCTTTTGAACTTTCTATTAATCAAAGAATCCAGAAAAAGTGTATCCTGGTTTCTTGAGCATCAAATCATCATATTAGAATGATTTCTGAAGGATCATGTGACACTGAAGACTGGAGTAATGATGCTCAAAATTATGCTTTGATCACACGAATAAATTACATTTTAAAATATTTTCAAATAGAAAACAGTTTACTGAATATTTAACTTCTTTCTGCAAAATGTACTGCTTGAAAAGTGTGCTTGTGTATCTTTTGGTTTTGATATTTTGTTATCAATTGCAATGACATACTTTTTGGAGCCACTATGAAATGGAAATATCCCAATCAAAGTTGCAAGACATTTGTAACTATTTGAATGTTGGCTAATGATCGGTTAAGTATTATATAGTTATTATAGTGTTATAATAACTTTATATAATAACCAAAGAACTTTCGGTAACACTTTACTTAAAACCTTTATGCATAATGCATTATAAAGATATTCATAATGTACATTATAATGCATTATATCTTTACCTAAATAATTGTAACCAAAGTTAAAATGCATTATAATATTTGCAGATTCCTTATTACATCTGAAATTGGTTGTTTGTCATGTTTTTGAACGCATTATACTTTCTAAAAGTGTTAAATTATTAGATAAGTATTATAATGTATTATAACCATGGTTACAATTATTCATAAGACCATACAATGCGTTATAAGGTGCACTACAAGGCATAATTAATTCATTAAAAATACTTTTATAATGCAATATACATAAAGGCTTTACGTAAAGTCTTTCAGACTGATATGCTTTAAATGCACTGATATATAACTGTAAGAGTTCATCTCAAACCAAAAAATGAAACTATTCTCTCATTTGCTATATGTAATAGTTTTTCCAGCCTCTCTGACAGGAAAGAGGCCAATTATACATAGGCATATGTTACACTTGCACAAAAAGGTCTTAAGACACACAGTCAAAAAGCGTGTCTGCTCTGCGTTCACTACAATTACAGCACTCAGTAAGAATGACCTTATTTGTTCCTACTGCCTATTTCAGCTGCACTGGCCAACTGCACATACACAGCTGTTGCCAAAGGCTTTCCAATGCCTCGGCAAGACCTGCGATCATTCAGCTTTCCACAGGGAAGCTTTCCTAATGCTAGGAGAGATAGACAAAGATAAATAGTTTCAGAGATAGAGAAGGGGAAAGGGAGGAAAACTACGACAGGGATTTTATTAATGGGCAGTACAGTTCACGCACACTGCAAAAAGTGAACACTGTAAAAAAATATACAGTTTCTGTTATAAACAAAAAAAAAACTAAGCAAGAAAATAAGCTTTTCTAGTAACTTCATATATCGTAACAATCAGTGTTGGGGAAAGTTACGTTGAATTAATTATAATTATTTTGACTTGAATTTAACCAGTTCCTTTGTATTTTACATTACAGTATTTTTATTTTACTTCATTTTTATTTCCAGTTGCCACTGGGTGTTTTATTATCTATCCTCTAACTAATGGGTGATATAATTCAGAAAATATGTTTTCTAGTAATATGGGAGCCTTCTAGCAAGAGCCAAGTATATAATGAAAAGAAGACAGCAAATTCCCCTGTGGGGATCTGTGGGCTTTAACTGACAGTTTGCTACAATTCACACTGTATACAAAACAAAATGGCTGAAATTAGCCAAAATGTTTTTATGCCCACCTGTGTTCTCAAGAACTCCAACAGTATATGGCGAAAAAGACAAATCATTTCAGTTTTCCCACAAAAAGAAACCGCTAAACACATTGAGAATGTTGATCAAGTAGCGTAGAAGGGACTGCAGTGACTATAAAAAGTGTACATACCCCTGTTAAAATGGCAGGTTTTTGAGATGTGAAAAATGAATCCAAGATAAACAATGTCTTTTTCCACCTTTAATACTATTTTCAAACCAACAAAGATCAAGTAACACACAAATAAAACAGATGATGGGACAGATTTTGACATGGTTGTGTCCTGTGCACGGCTATGTCTGAAGGCCCCCGGGCGTTCTGATTTCTCGTTCAGCAGGGGTTTGGGTGGGAATGTGGCTGGTGGTTGCAGCCCTCCGATTTCTTGTTTTGGCAGGGTGGGGTGGTTGGTGGTAGGTGGGGTGTTTTGGGTATGGCTTGGGGGTTGGGGTGCCGACAAGGCCCACCCGCAACTTGTCTGAGCCCCCCTCTGGTCTTGTGCCATGGGCACGTGCATTAATCCGTCCCTGGTTTTACATGATCTCAAAACCTGTAATTTTAACAAGGGTGTGTAGACTTTTTTTACAGGCACTGTATATCATGGAAAGAAGGATTTTTAGCCTCTTTTGAAATTAAAGAATAAAGTCTTATGAATAGATACTCAAAACTTCATACAGTAAGTCAAAACCCCTCCCCAGTCAACCCAAACCATTTACAAAAACTAAGCTACAAAAATGTTCACTAATCAGACACTGCTGCTTCTCTCCTAAACTGTAGTGCAGATGTCAAGATTTTCAGAGAATATAAATTTCATTCTCTTCCTCACAGAAAACAATTGTATGACTCCAGAGCACTTAGGATGTTGAGTTGAGTTGTATGAGGTATTTTTGCGATACTTTTATGATGCTTTGGCTCCAACTAGAGATGCACTAGTCGACCGGCCATCAATCGGAACTAGACATTTTTTGCACCAAACACACAATTGGCAACCAGACTGTTATCGGGTATGTTTAATGTAGCATAATTTCACAAAACTAAAGTCAGACCATTCCGTTTTTTCTTTAAATCTTGAAAAAGGGACCATTTTGGATCAAGTCATGCGGTCAATATCATGTGACAGGATGTGACACCTGCAAAGGACCACATGGTCGTGAAGCAAAGTAATTAACTCTCTTTTAACTATTTGAAAAATTCATGTTTTCACTTGCTCATACGCATGTCCCGAAACATCAGGTCATTCAGTACAACCACTTTAGTTTAAAACATGGAAAATGTTGGAATATTTAAAAAAATTATATTAATCATAACATTTTGGATTGTCCTTTTGCTAGATATCAGCCTGTTAGCATTGTTTGAAAATATCATCATTTGGTAAAACTGAAATTTTGGTTACACTGAATGACTTTTTTGGTGACAAATTTTGTCCATCTTGTAAAAAATTACAAAAGTAGTGTTAATTGATTATAAAAACCACATAAATCTCATTGTTAACACTTAATAAAACTTCAAAATTAATTATATCTCCATTATGTTTTTTTACACTTTTAAAAACCTTATGCATCAATGACCAAAGTGCATATCTTGACTAACCTTACAAGAGACTTTCCCACTCAACTGATTATCGGTTATTAAATATTGGGTTTACAGATAAATAGCTCCATCTGGTATGTCTCTAAATATAGCGCATACAGCAACACCATTACACAGCTGCAATTTCAACAGGAACCAACAGTGTAACATGTAAATTGACTTATTATTTTAAAGTTTTATCTTTTTATTACTATTCAATCCAGACTGATAAAGCCTAAACTAATACTGTTTTTTCTGTAATTACAAGTGGACTTCAGGGGAAAGATAACATGCTGCAAACGTGTTGAATATGGCCCTTTCAAAGTAAGATAAAGTAAGTTCCAGACATAAGAAACTAAACAGCTGCAAGTGAGTAATTCAGCTGCCGACATCTAACTGACTAAGACCAGACAACTGTCTCGCAACCTTGGCAGAAGAAGCCATGCACTGTCTCTCAAACACGTACATGCTTTCGCACACAGAGTTCAATTCATGAACGACATCCCAGGAAGGCTGGCCTGAATGCTTCGGGTTCGTCCTACTATTCGGCATTGTGACATCACAACCGCAGCTAGGAAACAAACACTATTGTTTTATGTCTGAAATCCTTCCAGACATATTGTTTACAAGCTAAAAGCAGTAGCCACAACCACAGGCCACAAATAGGAAGCCAAAAAGAATATGTAAATAAACAGAAAATTTCCATTTTCCATAATGTAAATCCTTCTGATGAACAGTTGTTGTCTCAATACAGAGAATGCACAGAAAAAACACACTCATGTTGATAGGTTTCCTTTAAAAGATTGTCAAAAGGCCAAGAATATAATGTGTGTCAATTGATCAATTAACCCGCTAACCCACTTAATCAATTCCCGATGCCTGTGTCACTTACTATTGTATCGAAGGCATTCAGTTCTGCCTCAGTGGTCGGTGGAAAAACAAACGGCAGATTGTTGTTCTACAAAAGCCGACATCCATTCCAGTAAGTGTTAAACGAATGCATTAGGAACCTGCTTTAGAACATGTAGTCTGTGTCAAAGAGAGGCGCTCTGCATATAGAGGCTGCAAACTCAGCGATAAATATTCTCCGACAGAGACTGTCTGGCCTGATGCTGTGAAAGCAATAAAATGCTCTTCACAATCCACAGTAAAATTCAAACAGCATGGCCCGGCACAAATATCATTCTCCTAGCTCATTTGTGAGTCAGCAGCATCAAGTTTGTTTTCCACCAGTCCTCTGCCAGTAAGACGGGCTGCTTTTGCTTCAGTCTGAGCAAAGAATTATGGGTTTTTAAGTTCATAGCAGTTGCTACTCAAGTTCTAGCTTAAATTTAGCTTACTAACTAAAACTGTGTGCTAAAGCTGGCACATTTTACATTTACGAAAATGCTAAACAAATAGAACAGCTGAATTACATAATTGTAGTACCATAAGCCTCTCCATTTAGGGAAAAAAAAAAAAAATCCATTATCATTAAAGCCTATCAAATTATGGTTACCAGAGAGAGCCTCAATTACTAATAATGCCCATGCTGGCCTAATACTGACAACAAAAAAAACATTAAAATGGAACTTCCTTTTGTTCTCTTTCAAAGCACTTAACTGCCGTAAAACGAAAATGAGCAGCCCTAGTGGAGTGAATGGACCAGAACGCTGAAACATCGCTTGTTTTCACACAATAGCTTGTTAAACAGCAATGCACACTCAATTTCCCTTATTGTGTCTCAGATTGGTGGTCTGGATGTGAGTGATAGCTGCTTATTGTCAGAATATCTCTCGCTCTAGATCTGGGTTTTAACACTTAGGGCTAAAATGAGTAGTCACCATTTAAACATTGCAGACGCAGCTCCAGATGAACTCTTAAGAAAATGTTAGAGCCAATAATGTTGCACTGTAAGTCTGGCCTATAATAATATCATCCCCTGTCATGTATTTGAATACTTTGTTATGGTATTTACACTGCATTACAAGCCACGAGAATTATCATATTTTTACATTTAAAAAAATCAGTGTTCAAAACTGTGTTTTTGTCTTAGACAGATTCACAATGGTAAGCTTATAATAATGATTTATAATTTGAGCTGTTGGATCGGATTTTGTTGGGAAATGTCAGTTTTTTGTTTTAAACAGAGATGGCGATTAGAGTCCAGAGTTCCATAGTGCACCTTTAAAGGTGAAGTATCTAGTTTCTGTGACACTAGTGGCACCTAGCGGAATTTACCCTTCACCGGGAGTTTGATTGACAAGCGATCTAACCAATCATAATGCCATTTGGTGTGTACTGGCGTCTTTCCGCGTTTGAAACAATATTCCTTCTCATGTTCATTCATGTTTATTTGATGCTATAAATGAACTAGTAGGAAGAGATGATCGGTTCATGAGCCGCTTGAGCTGAGGCGCTACAGCGATCTGTCACGACACATTAAAGAGCCACAAAACGGTTTTTATTGTTCGAATTTCTTAAAAAAATTACACAGTTTGAAAGCTGGGACTTTGTTTAATATCATAAGTAACCTGCTCTGTCTTGTCTGTCGACGTGTTGTCAGTGTCCTCTTTGCTCCGCAATGTATTTTTCACTCTGTGTGGCGTGACAGCGCCATGGCTTGTCGGACAAAGCAACAGTAACTAAGGGGGGGCGGGTCTTTGCGAAGAAAGCATATTTTCAAATAAACTTCTGACTTTTTTCTTAGAATTGCAAGATATAAAATCACAATTGCAAGAAATAAAGTCAGAATTGCGCATTATAAACTCACAATTGCGAGATATAATTTCGCAATTCTGACTTTGCTTCTCTGAACTTGCAATTGTCACTATATCTCGCAATTCTGACATTATAACACGCAATTATGATTATTTCTTACAATTCTGACATTATAACACGCAATTACGACTTTGCATCTTGCAATTCTGACTTTATAACTCGCAATTGCGAGTTTATATCATGCGATTCTGAGAAAAAGTCAGAATTGCAAGATGTAAACTCCCAATTGCAAGAAAAAAAGTCAGAACTGTGAGATAAAAAGTCGCAATTACATATTTTTTATTTTTTATTCAGTGGCGGAAACAAGCTTCCATAGTCTACACTGGACACATCAAAGTTAACATTATAAACTGGTCATTTGTCTTTCTGAGCGGATGCATGATGATGTTGTATTAGTGCTGTCAAAAATATCGATACTTCGATACGTATCGATACTGAAATATCTGTTCCAATACTCCTTTTCTGCAGTATCGATACACCAATACCAGCTTCGCGTTCTCGCCGACAGTTGACTCACGTCTACTCTCACTCACTCGTCTCTTTCGATCCGGTTGGATTCTGCTTGTATTGCGCATAATTTTACTAATTCCCACGTTTCGTGCTCCCACCAAAAGCGCGTGCACCACTGATTTATATAAGTGGCGCACACATAAACCTGCCACTCAAACAGCTTGCGAGTACCAAATTGAGTTATTTTTCCTAGCTTATTATGCTTAAACTGTCAAATACACACAAAATGCCTGTCTTAGCGAGTATTCAGTAAAAACAGTCAATTTTGGAACGCAAATAGATGAGAAAGTAAACGCCTTGTATGCGCTCTTAAAGTGACAGCAGCCTAAAAAACCTGCTGCTGTCTGTCATGTTAATAAAAGAACAAAAGACAGAGAAAATCACTCACTGCTCTTGACTGAATAACTTTTGTAACTATAATTGTAAGCATTAATCTGTATTTAACTTTTACAATGAAAACCATCCAGTTTTATTATAAATTTGATTATTTTATTTTATTTGTGCAGTATTTCTTACCTGAATACTACTGTTAGACCCACCTGAAAAGCCATGTTTATTTCATTTGTCTCTTTATTCTATTGTATTTATTTGTGCTATAGTTTGCAGTTTGTTTATTTTATTTATTTTTTATTTTTTGTAAATTTAGTTCAGTTTCAAATAAAGCCTCTCAGTGCTGTGTAAGCTATTGCAACAAAATTACCCAAATTATAGGCTAAAAATAAAAAATATCTGTATTACAGTATATATGCAGTTTTCCCCGTGGTATCGAAAATGGTATCGAATATCGATATTTTTCAAGGTATCGCATCGAAATTGGAAATTCCAGTATTGTGACAACACCATGCTGTGTATGGCATTGAAGCATCCATTGTAGCGTGTAGCATCGTAATGCCCTGTTCGTTTGAAGGTCTATTTTTGAAGGACTAAATGCAGTGAATTTAAGGCTTGCACTTCTGTAACCAAAGCTGAATTACTTTTCCCATGTAGCACGTCAGTCATGGTCCACCAGCTGCTAAACACCTACAGTCGCCACACGCCAAACTCATGCTATAGGTTGAGCTGGAAAGAGACTGATGGATCTCAACAGACTGCTCTCAATGTTTACAATTTTGGGGGAGATAAACTCTTGAATGGCAAACTAATACTAGTCACTGAACAATAAACTGGGTTAAGAGAATGTATTTTTAACATAAAAACACTTGTGGTCTTCCTACGAGTCTGCACTTTAAAGCTGCAGTCCGTAACTTTTTTTTTTTGTTAAAATGTATCCAAATTCAATTTTTGAGCAAGTACATAACCAGCCAGTGTTCAAAACTATCTCCTTACCTTAGCCTGATTCACAACAGTAAGCTTGTAATAATGTTTTCTAATAAGAGTGGTGCTGGTGGGTTTACGCGGGAAATTCGAGCATGTAGCCGTCATTACGTCACATCTGTTTACATAAAGGAGGAGTCCCAGCTAGTAGGCTATATGGCATGTGAGGATGCTGCTGGTAGTGGATTATTTATAGCCTTTTCTCACAGCAGCTGGAATAATTAAATTTATCATTTTGATGGCGGATTGTAATCTAGAAAGGTCCAAATCATCAGTGACGACTGGAGATTCACCCGTAGTCAAAAGCAAAAGACTTCAGACTGTGGAGTGGCTGCAGAAATTGAAACGCTACAGGTACAGGTAACGCTAATACACACTAAATACACATGGTCATGGAATGCTGATGTTGTTAGCATTAACAATTTGAGAACAAAGTATAACAATATTAATAATTTGCATGGTTTGACGTGATCCGAGCTAAGCGATCGTTAGATTTAATCACCATTGGTAGCGTGATTTATTGTAAAGCTTTTTTTCTCAGTTGGTCAGAACAAAAGAGACAGACATGTTACTTACTTGTTCAGATGATATTTTCTGGTGAAAATTCTTATTTTGGTCATATTTCCAAGATGTAGAATCTGAGATTCTGAAGTACTGTATCCACACCGGTGTGGTGACTGACAGCAAACATTAGATTCATCCGCGCTGAGGAGCCATGCCGATGCACAACCCACGTAAAGATAATTCCGCAAATAACTGCAATTGCAGGTTTCAAACAGAGATGGCGACAAAGAGGCAAGACTTACGGACTGCAGCTTTAATGACGTAATGCCGCTTTGACTGTCCAAATTTAGCATTTTAATCAACAGTACATTTTTTTTAACCTTTTATCATATGTCTTGGAGTATCACGAGTTCAGTATCGTGATATGTATCGAATCATGACATGAGGGTACCGTTACACCCCTAGTAGTTACTATATTAAAAACAGTCAATTATGCATAGTTACATGCAACTAACACTAAACCAAACCATAACCCTAATTATATAGTAAGTACAATGATGAATTTTATTCCATGTTGAATTTTCACCTATTTCATTCCATAGGTGAATCGACTTTAATGCATTTTATTGTTTAAAGGGACAATAATGCAAATTGAAATTCAAGTTGAAATGTCGCAAAAAAAATAAAAAAAATATAGCACTATTTCCAACAAGATGCTATACTGCTGGTCTAATAAGTGCCTAACTTCTTTCCATTCTGCTTGTCCATTTAAACAACTTTGTTCAGTGCTTTGCTTGGGAACTGACACAATATTCAGTTTTACTCCAGCACTGAACATTTGTATAGACCTGAAGTTCATCTAAGTTCAGCCATGCAGGGAGAGGGTATGTGTTTCACTGACATTAAAAACAACCTTACAACCAGTAGGACTTCATCTGTCAAAACACCTTTCACCAAAATAAGGCAGCCATCATTTCCTCTCTTAAGCACACAAGTGTGAAATCGCTTGTCAAAACCTCAGTGTAGTTGTAAAAAAAAAAAAAAAAGACAGCTATTTAAATGTGTAAACATACTCTACAGACTTCTGAATATGTGCAAACAAAAATATAAAAATGATGTCAATGATTTTACAAAGTTGTTGTTTTTTTTGTTTTTTTTTATATGCCTACCATTTAAACATCAGCGTTTGGTGAGTGCCACCTGCATCAACCAAGGATTTGTTAACACTTTGCATGTTCTGTGCGTTTTAGATGTAGCTCTTTATTGTATTTCTAAACTCAAGCAGCTTGTTCGTACCGTGATTGTCGTTTTCAGTGCTGCCCATTCGGGCCATCTCGGCGGGGCGGGCCTGTTTGGCAGCGCGCCCCTTTGACAAGCCCGAGGAAGGCTTCACCACCCGGGCACCGCTGGAGGTGTCCATGCCTGTTTAGGACACAAATAGATCAGGCCAAAGGCAAACACATCATCTGCATACAAACAAAATAAACACAAAGATGCGTTCACTGTATTTGAAAGTATTTAAATCGGGGATTACAAACACCTGCTGAGACAGTACAGCATTCACACAGAATGGCATAAATTGCACATAAACACATCTAATTTTCATTGCCTGATTGTATGGGGGGAAATTACAATTACAGTCTTTCGGCATGGTTGTCTTCCAATGCCAGAGAAACTTCATGAATGAATGGGATAGTTCTATCTATCCATCCATCTGTCCATTCATCCATCCATCTACCTCTCCATCCATCCATCCCCATCCATCTACCTTTCCATCCATCCATCCTACCTCTCCGTCCATCCATCCATCCATCCATCCATCCATCTGTCTGTGCATCTATCTATCTATCTGTCCGTCCGTCCGTCCGTCCATCCATCTGTCTGCCTGTCTGTCCATCCATCCATCCATCATCCATCCATCCGTCTGTCCATCTATCTATCTATCTATCTGTCCATCCATCCATCATCCATCATCCATCATCCATCCATCCATCCATCCATCCATCTGTCCATCCATCCATCATCCATCATCCATCCATCCATCCATCCATCTGTCCATCCATCCATCCATCCGTCCGTCTGTCAGTCTATCCGTCTATCCATCCATCCATCCATCTCTCTGTCCATCCATCCATCCATCCATCCATCTCTCTGTCCGTCCATCCATCCGTCTGTCTATCTGTCCGTCCATCCATCCATCCATCCGTCTGTCTATCTGTCTACCATCCATCCGTCTGTCTATCTGTCTACCATCCATCCGTCTGTCTATCTGTCTACCATCCATCCGTCTGTCTATCTGTCTACCATCCATCCGTCTGTCTATCTGTCTACCATCCATCCATCCATCCATCCATCTGTCTGTCTATCTGTCTACCATCCATCCATCCATCTGTCTGTCTATGTCTACCATCCATCCATCCATCCATCCATCTGTCCGTCCGTCCATCTGTCCGTCCGTCCATCTGTCTGTCTATTCATCCATCCATCCATCTGTCTGCCTATCTGTCTGTCCATCCATCCATCATCAATCCATCCATCTCTCCATCCATCTGTCCATCCGTCTGTCCATCCATCCATCCATCCATCCGTCTGTCAGTCTATCCGTCTATCCATCCATCCGTCCGTCCATCCATCTTTTTGTTCGTCCGTCCGTCCATCCATCTCTCTGTCCGTCCATCCATCCATCCATCTCTCTGTCTACCATCCATCCATCCGTCTGTCTGTCTACCATCCTACCATCCATCCATCCATCCATCCATCTGTCCGTCCGTCCATCTGTCTGTCTATTCATCCATCCATCCATCTGTCTGCCTATCTGTCTGTCCATCCATCCATCATCAATCCATCCATCTCTCCATCCATCTGTCCATCCATCTGTCCATCCATCCATCCATCCATCCGTCTGTCAGTCTATCCGTCTATCCATCCATCCGTCCGTCCATCCATCTTTTTGTTCGTCCGTCCGTCCATCCATCTCTCTGTCCGTCCATCCATCCATCCGTCTGTCTATCTGTCTACCATCCATCCATCCATCCGTCTGTCTGTCTACCATCCATCCATCCATCCATCTGTCCGTCCGTCCATCTGTCTGTCTATTCATCCATCCATCCATCTGTCTGCCTATCTGTCTGTCCATCCATCCATCATCAATCCATCCATCTCTCCATCCATCTGTCCATCCATCCATCCATCCATCCATCCGTCTGTCAGTCTATCCGTCTATCCATCCATCCGTCCGTCCATCCATCTTTTTGTTCGTCCGTCCGTCCATCCATCTCTCTGTCCGTCCATCCATCCATCCATCTGTCTCTCTGTCTCTCTGTCCGTCCATCCATCCATCCGTCTGTCTATCTGTCTACCATCCATCCATCCGTCTGTCTATCTGTCTACCATCCATCCATCCGTCTGTCTGTCTATCCATCCGTCTGTCTGTCTATCCATCCGTCTACCATCCATCCATCCGTCTACCATCCATCCATCCATCCATCCATCCGTCTACCATCTGTCTGTCTGTCTGTCTATCTATCTATGTCCGTCCGTCAATCCATCCATCCATCTGCCTGTCTGTCCATCCATCCATCATCCATCAATCCATCCATCCATCCATCTCTCCATCCATCCGTTTGTCCGTCCATCCATCCGTTTGTCCGTCCATCCATCCATCCATCCATCTCTGTCTGTCCATCTATCTGTCTGTCCATCTATCTATCTATCTGTCTGTCTGTCCATCTATCCATCCGTCTGTCTGTCTATCTATCCATCTGTCCATCCTGTCTGTCCATCCGTCCATCTATCTGTCTGTCCATCTATCTATCATCCGTCTATCTATCTCTCCATCGTCTGTCCGTCTATCTATCTATCCATCCATCAGTCTATTCATCCGTCTGTCCATCCGTCCGTCCGTCCATCTATCTATCTGTCTGTCCGTCCATCTGTCCGTCTGCCCGTCTATCTATCTATCCATCATCCATCCATCCATCCATCCATCTGTATATCCATCTATCTGTCTGTCCATCATCTATCTAGTTTTTGTGTTTTTCCTATCTAGCACACATACACACACATACATACATACACACACACATATATATAAATAAAACAAAATTAATCGAGTTCAATCTGAATATATTTTTCTTTTCACAGTCACCAATCCAAAAGGGAAATGGCCAGTTCACTGCAATGAATGAAGCCTGACAATGACTAATTAAAATAAACAGCGCACTGATTAGAATGTGATCATACTTTCTTATTAACTTAAATCAATGTCATTTCAGTTCTTCATTAGGTTTGGCCTAATGGGTCACTAATTTGTGTCTTTTTAAACTTCCATTAATTTAGTGTTCTATTATTTGCTGAACAGTGGCCGGGCATATGGCTGCATGATTTATCATGTGTCAAAAGAGATTTTATGAACATCACAGATAAATGTTTCGTCTAATGCATGCCGTGGGAATGTTTCGCTGTCAGAGGCACTAATACATTTCCGGTGAACGCTAATTGAGAGGTTTACTTTTGCCATTAAAGCGTGATCATTTACAAACTTTCATTCGATTAAAAGTAGAAATGCTACATGAACTGAGAGACAAGAAATCACACTCTAATCATCACAGAATATGCTATAGGACGTGACAACCCTTCCCCATTCAAAGGCCAACCAAAACAACAGGTACTGCAGTTCACTGTGCTATTAAACCACAAAGCAGCCCGCATCCTGTATCACCATATCAAAGAATGACCCTCCCATCACCTAACCCACATAGAAGAACGATGGATCTTCAAGTGCTGAAGATCATTAGACCAAATTATTTATGGCCCAGAGACTGAAGCTCATTTGTGAGCCAGAAGTTTATTCCAGAAAGGAAAAGAGCAATAAGGTAATAGGAAAAGCAGCTGGTAGGACTAAGTGCTATGGTATTTGGGGAATTTATCACACACTTTAGAAAGGCTGTGAATGGACGTGTGCCTAACAATCAGAGAAACACACACAGCTCATTCCTGCAGTGCCTATCAAAATGTAAGTTTTGAAGAATAAATATGCTCAAGTTGTAAATGAATCAAGTATTTCTATAACAAAAAAAAAATCCAGACTTTCTGAAATGCTCTGGTCAGGCTCAAGCACTTCAATGTTATTAATTACAACTTCATTATTTACACAACGGCAGGAAAATTAAGAGTGATTACTTAACAGAATGGAAATAAAGAGCTGCTGAAGTTAATCATTGCTTACTGAGTTAGCTTACACGATGATGCCAACTTGATATTAATTTTGATATTTTTTTATATATATTAATATTATAAGCATTATATTATCTGTCATTTTAACAGAATGAGATGTTTTAGAGTGGCAAAAAACAACTAATACCACAAAACATCACACAGTTCCTTACTAATAACAATTTACAAATAGATGTTTTGTTGTTTTCCCATGAAAAATGATATCACTTTCCGGAGGATGGATGATTTCATTAAAGAACTGGATTTGTTTGTTATTTTCAGTTGGTTTTGGTTTTTGCAAACCATTAACATGATGGAAAGTGATATTGAGGGCACAGAAAAAATAATCTATATTGACTGTCGAGTAAAACAATATTCCCAACAACAAACAAAAACACCTGCGATATTTAATTGTCTTTCATTTTCAACCCATGGGAAACTAATCTGTTTTTCATATTTAAGACCTGTTTTGTCTGAAAACTTAATATTTGACCCAATATACTACATGACAGAGACATTAAAATGTAGGCCTACTTCAGCATAGTAAGAATGACCCACATAAGTCTTTCTAAGTGCTCAAACTGTGTTTGAGTGTTTATATTAGGTCTGACAGTTCATACATAAACACCACAACACATTTCTCTTGTATATTTCATTCCCCCAAAAAGCTTTAACACACTAAACCACGCTAAGGAAAGGCGAGCTTGTGCATTTATAGGCAGTATTGACAGATAATCGACTTCTCGAAGACCACACCTACCTGGAAAGCCACCCAACACTGGCGGGTGAGCGGGTGAGAGCGGGTCACCCACGTGGGGTCAGGCTGTAGCCTTTACTCTCGCGTCGCGCCGCTTGACTTTACATGGCAAACACACCTGGCGCGCGGGGGGGTCGCGGACAGACGGGCGTTACGGTCGGTAGCCACACTCACAGCCCCCGCTGTGCGTATCCGCGGAGGGAGATGATGAAGAAGGAGGAGGAAGAAAAAAAAAAAGAGCAAGCTGATGCAAATGCCCACAAGCTGAACACTTTCACCGTGTTTCCAGACTGCACTCGGCGCCCCTCTTCATTAATATGTAATCCACGAGCTCTCTCGTTAAATTCCAACTCAAAAGCACGCGCACAAATACGCGGAAACGCCGCCAAAAATATGAAAATACAAGAAGCTTTCATAGGCAGTGAAGCAAAATGGCGACTTTAATACGAAGGAGGAGTAAAAAAAAAAAAATCCCCTCGCGCTGTTGCTAAAGGAGGCACGGGGATATGTTTAGTGCAGTAATCGAGGGTGGAAGAAGTGAACGCGACGGAAAGAAAGCTGAGGGGAAGGCACAGCGTCGCGCAGTTTCGCCGCAGCCCCTCGATTCCTGTCCTTACCTCGGGATTATGCCGTGTATTTGTTTGATAGGGATATTATCTCCGCGACCGTGTACAGTAACAGTATGGGTGCTGGGTCACGCGCGTATCCGCTGCTGCTGCCTTTGACAGTTGTGACTACAGTCGGCAGGCAACTTGCAAACTCTCGCGTTATTATTTATGATCACTCATTTTGATATCAGGCCAATCATTTAGGTATTTCTGCATAATAAAGCCCCTGCCTGAATGGAAGCGTTTGATGCGGCTCGACGTCATGCCGCTCAGTTATGACGAAAAGGCTTCGGCTACAATGTAGCTAATAATCTGATAATGTTCCAAACATTATGACGTAGTGTATGCGATTCTGAGTTTGGAGAAAATATTACGCAGTTTTTAAGGCAGTAATATGAGAATATTCATACCATTATGACGTCGTCTGCGTTGGATAAAATATTTGGATTAGTGTTAACCATACTTTTGTTTCATACGGATTTTCCCGTTAAAAATGTGTTTTCATAAACAGGATTTTTGCCAAATCATTTTAGAATGTTCTTAACATGACGTCGCATCTCTGAAAATATTAAGTTATTGTTTGTGTCTGTACTTGCCATAATAAAACATATTTAATGTTTGTCTACACTAATTAAATGGAACTTTTGCATGCGGAATTTTTGAATATTTAAATTTAATTGATCAAAATATGACATTTCTCAAATTCTTTTAGTTTATTTAGGCTATTCGTATTTATATTTTCCAAATAATTAGCACCTGAGGTCTCACTTTCCACACCTACGTCACGGGGCTCTTTAAAATGGCTTAATAGAGACTTTGACCCATCTTTTTTTCCATCTTCAAGCAATGACGTAATGTAACTAACCACCATTACTGGGTCCACCAGGAGGGGGAGGCAAATGACTGCTTTTCTGAGGCTGAGACTCCAAATGTTGAAAAAATGATACCCCAAAACGAATTCTTATTTTATACTGGCTTTAAAAGGAATTGTCCAAATGTAAACCTCAACCCCTCAAAAACAAAACAAACAAAAAAACACCTGAAAGTCCAATTTAAGCAGACAAGCTCTTGGGTAGCATGCTCTGTTTACTTATCTATTTTACACTATTAGTTAATTAATTCTAATTAAATTTGTTTTCCATTATTACCTTCTCACTTCGTCTCTTATATACGTTTCATTCTCATAAGTGTCCACTAGCAAGCAGTATAGTGCAGGATTATTTGACAGTATATGATGAGTTTATGACGGATGATAACAGGCGATGAGCACTTAACACGTCTGTGGGCTGTACAGGCCTGTCCCTCAAACCATCAATCACATGACTTTAATAATGCACATGAAATATAAATATAAATCCTGTAGGCTTTTGTATGTTATTAATACATCAGTCAATTCCGAACAATTCACCATAGAAGTCCAGTGATAGTAAGTCAGCTACAGAAAATCATATGTAAACGTTCAGCAAAGCCTTGAATTATATCTACCAGAGGCCATAAACGGCACATGAACCTCGTGTTAGTGACTGGTGAAGGCCGACGTACTCTGAAATGGACAGAGTTACAAAGTACTCATACATATTGGACAGTTCATGTCATTTGGACACATTCCCATAACCCTGTGGTAATACTGTATGTTAGCAGACCAGCTGTATTTTAGGCCATGAAATGAAGTAAAGCAAGCTGTGTGAAAATCTGCTCCAGCACCGAGTAACTCCTCACTGTTGAAATCCAAGAATAACGGAAGACGTGGAGAGAAATGTCTTTTTGCTGCTGAGATTGGCAGTGTGTATGTTATTTTTGTTTGATCAAGAGCTGTTATAGTTCAAAGATAGAGCAGCTTCCTTTGGGTTTCCTTGACGTTCCAGTTTGCATAGAGACTATGATTCATCTATCAATTCACTTTCCAGAAGTCTTCATCTGGAATCCTTAGGGGATCCACCATTTATGGCTTGATCACAAGCTTCTTATTGTAGAAAAAAGTAAACAGAAATACACTATTAAAGGCCCACTGAAGAGTGTTGGAACGCGCAGCATTGTTCAATGTGTTGACGTAATTTCAACTGAAACAGGAAGACAGGGCGATGTATCGAACAGCCCCGCCCCTTTTTTTAAATAGCCAATAGCGTTTCGTTTATGTTACAGCTCGCCAGAGCCATTAGACTCTGTAAAACCTCTGTTTCCTTCTAATCTCTAACCGTTTCTCCTCATAATGTCCTTTATATCGCTTTTATACAGCATTCTGTGCAGAATTCAAATGGGTCCGATACCTTTTGTGGTCTGTGCCGACCATAGACTGTAAAAAAAATATGGACGTAGTGTCCGTGACGTCACCCTTAAGGCCCCGGTATACTTCAAACGAAATCGAAGAACGACGTCATTTCGAACAAAATCAGGCCAAAACGAAGTTCGTTTTGTGTTCTTTTTGGAAGTTCGAAACGGCTTGCCAAAGCGAACTTTCAGGAAAAGTTCGCTCCAGCTGCAAAACACCTTCGTACTACCATTGGTCCGTGACGATAACATAATAGGTGTGCGCTGAGGCTCCGCCTTCACTCGTGTGGGACGCGTCTTTGACTCATTTCGTGTGTTTGAGCTCGTCGAGGTAAGAGCTCCGCGGGTGAAAACATGAACACACTGGAAAGCCGCTTTATAGTACAAAATGAAGTTGTGCTTGTAAAAAAATAAGGCACTAACACTGTTTTTCATGTTTGATACTGTAAAGCTGCTTGATTTTAAGCAATCTATTGAATAAAGTGCTATATGAAGACGTGACGTGACTGGAGTGCTAATTTGCAGAGCTCGTGCTAACATAATCATGTTGTTATGATCAGACGCTTTTCTTATGCTTTCTACAATAAATGCTTGCTGTTTTCTCATTTTTGTTGTGTTTATTGTGTTACTGAGAAGAAAGTGCATGGCACATATTTACATATTCATCTAACCGTCGATCTCAGCAGTGTGGGTGGCGTCAGATGTTCGATTACAGTATATCGCTGCTCACGCATTTCGAACTTAGTTTTACCCCTAAACGAAGAACGAAAAAGAACTGCGTTTGAAGTATACTGGGGCCTTTAGATTTCTGAAGAGCATTTTTGAAGCGAAAATGAGGCCGCTACCATCTTAGTCACCGCATGTCATTCCCGGATAACCGAAAATGTGCAAAGAGGCGGGACGTGGTTGGAACCGAGGTGCCTGATTACTGAAACCATGCCCGCCTAGCTCGACGTGATCTTAGATACTATCTAAAATATTAATAAATATAAGTTATATCATTAGAAAGTTCTAAAGGTTTACTGTCAATCTACGGTGTCTTTTTTACGATATAGATGCTCCAGCACCAGTAATTGTAATTTGTGTCGGGTGTGCAAATAAAAACATGAAAAAATTAAACGGGCCTTCATACCTTTATAATGAAATAGCGATCACGAGATGAATCAAATCCGTGGCACTTGGGTAAAATGTCCATGAATGTCCATTGAAAAACAAAAAACAGTACTTTTTGTCCACAAAAGCGTTAAATCCGTGAAATATTAATATATTATCCATTGTTTGCATCTCATTTCGTCTGAATGATCTGCTCTCCATCATCGTTCTTCAAGAAATTATGCAACCTGAATAGCGTTTATGTTTTAAAACTGTATGATCGTATATATCTCACAAACAAATGAGCCCGTGTCCAAAGTATAATTTTTCAAAATGCAGCAGTTTTATATCACCTGCGATCCATTTTAGCGGAAGAGAGCGACTGTAAGTTTTGAATGCTTATATCTCCTAAATGCGCATTTTGCCATTGTTTTGGAACACACCAGCTTATTCATAACATTAAAGGATTAAGTCCACTTTTAAATACACTTTTCCTGATAAATTTACTCACCCCCATGTCATCCAAGATGTTCATGTCTTTCTTTCGTCAGTCGAAAAGAAATGAAGGTTTTTGATGAAAACATTCCAGGATTATTCTCCTTATCAATGGCTACCAACAGGTTGAAGGTCCAAATTATGGTTTCAGTGCAGCTTCAATGGCTTTAAACGATACCAGATGAGTAATACGGGTCTTACCTAGCGAAACGATCGGTCATTTTCGAAAAAAATACAACCGTTTATGCTTTATAAACAAAATATCACCTTGAACGTACTTTCCGCTTCCGCATTCTTCATAACGCTTACGCTGAATGTTCTACGCCTTCCCTATTCTACTTAGGGAACGAACGCGGCGCCAGTTTCGTTTTTTTCCGTAAGTAGAATAATTTGGACCTTCAACCTGTTGGTAGCCATTGAAGTCCACTATAAGGAGAAAAATCCTGGAATGTTTTCCTCAAAAACCTTAATTTCTTTTCGACTGACGAAAGAAAGACATGAACATCTTGGATGACATGGGGGTGAGTAAATTTATCAAGAAAAGTGTATTTAAAAGTGGACTAATCCTTTAAGGCTAACATATTCATACTAAAAGCTAAAAAACTTAAATTTTGATTTCAGGGGGACTTTAAAGTGTGGTTAATAATATTTTGACCACGGCAAAAGTTCTGAAATGAAAGTCGTGGAATGTTGTCCCTCTCATGCTAAAATACATTTATATATTAAAATGTAACTGTACAGTGATTAGTATTGTCTACTATATATTTTTTTTAAAAAGGCAAGAAGGCAAAAGTATGTGCCAAACAGTAAATAACGGTATCGTCCACATAGAAATGAAACCTTGCATTAATAATACTGAAATCAAGACAATTTATGTATAAAGTAAATAATAATGGCCCCAGCACAGAACCTTGGGGGACTCCCTTTACACCATCCATTAAATCTGACTGAACACCTTCCAATTAAATATTCTATATTTTCAATTAATATCAGTTTAATTTAAAATGTAATATCAAAATGTTTCAATATTATTTATGAATATATTTGACTTATCATAATAATAATTGTAAAACTATGTGTGTGTGCGTGTGATTTTTCCCAGTTAGTCTTTATTTGATATAAATTGTGTTCTGAAAGAGAATAGAAACATAGTTAGAATTTTTCCAAGCNCCCCCCCTTTTCCCATCATATAATGCAGCTGAAATTAATGGTTATGCTTGAATACGGATCGACAGAGCATAAATCTACTTCCAGTGGTGCTGATATATAGATTTGTGTGTTGCTGATAAAGCAGAATGGTGTCATAGATCTTGAACACCATTAAGCAGATTTCTCAACACTTACTGGTCAGTTTATTAGGTGTTCACTTACCTTTGAGTCACGGCCCAGTGGTTGCAGGGGAGAGTCAGGAGAAGAGTTAAATGATAAATAGGATGGCATGAGAGATACAGTATTGGCTGACAAGGGTTTGTTTGTGTGTGTGTATCTGTTACAGCGATGATCGATCACACAGAACTTTCAGCTTAAATAGATGGAGTGTGTAACATGTGTTTTGTGGAGCACAACATGAACAGAACCCAGGGGAAAGTGCAGCCATATATCACAATAGCAGAGCAGTTCAGGGATCTCAAATAAATGCTGCTGTCACAAGTTCACTGACAGAGAAACATATGCGTCCACGCTGCGCCTGACTAGTCCTGAATTTGTCCCATCACAGACGGCGTTGTGAATAATGAAAGAGAACATACAGAAAGCCTTGCTAAAATAGCACAGAGCATTTGTACTTAGACCCAACTGGGGAAAAAAAAAATGTCTGGTTAGCTGGTCCAGGGGTATGTTTGCTGGTTTTATAGAGGATTTGGGATTTGGGATTTGGATGGTGACTGACCAGCTAAACCACCTGAACACCAGCTTGGCCAGGCTGGGACACCATGTAGACCAACTTAAACCTGCTAAAGGCTGGTTCAAACATCTTTCAAACATTCAAACATTTTTGGTTCATAACATGCCTTTTTAAAGAATCCTTAATTGTTATCACTTCGAGAAATGCATGGATTTATGCTGCCTTGAAGTCTTCATGGGATTTATTTCTCTCTTTTCACTTCCTGATGAAAAAAAGAGGAAGATTTAAGGTGTATTTAAGGTGCGAAGAAAAAATATGTTACCACTTTTTACTTTATGATTACATCACATAATTTTTAGAGTCATTAAACTGAAAAAAAAAACATGAAAACAAAGAGTACATTTCTAATAACCTGGCACATGTATATGTTCATAAGATTTTTCGGTAACACTTTATATTAGGTGTCTTTAAATATTGTGTACTTAATTAAAATATTATAATAATAATAATAATTTGGTCCAATGTACTTTTTTGTGTTGATGTTGTATTGCAAAACACATGTGCTGCTATTGAGGTCAGATACGGGTAGGTTTAGGGACAGGTTTGGTGTTATGGGTAGGTTTAAGGGTGGGTTAAAGGATTAGTTCACTTTCAAATGAAAATTACCCCAAGTTTTACTCACCCTCAAGCCATCCTAGGTGTATATGACTTTCTTCTTTCTGATGAACACAATCGGAGTTATATTAAAGGGGTGGTTGATTATGATTTCACTTTTTTAACTTTAGTTAGTGTATAATGTTGCTGTTAGGGCATAAACAACATCTGCAAAGTTACGACACTCAAAGTTCAAAGCAAATGGAGATATTTTCTTTTAAAGAATTCTCTGTTTAAGGACTACAACAAACGGCTGGTAGGGACTGCAACGAGCTTCTTCCTGGGTTGGTGACATCACTAACCCTAAAATTTACATAAACCCTGCCCTCGAGAACACGCAACAAAGGGGTGAGGCCATGTTATTGCCATACAGTATGTAACACAAATGCAATAGCATGTCATAAAAGTAAGGTGACAACGTGACAAATTATTAACTAAACTATACCTGTTCTATCTTCAAGCAGCATAAATTCTCTGGCTCTGTAGGCATTTTACAACAGTTCCAACAAAATAGATTTATAGATTTTCATGACAGAATATGCTAATCAACGACTTTAAAGGGGTGGTTCAGTGTTTTTTTTCTAGGCTTGATTGTGTTTTTGGGGCGCAGTTTAACATGTCTTAATGCTTCGTTTTAAAAAAAAAGCCATATTTTTCATATATTTTACCTTTATTCTACACCTCTGTTTCCACTGTTATATGAACGGCTCGTTTGACTTCCTGCTTCTATGAAGCCACTCCCTCCGACATGCGCAATGTGCTCAGATTGGTTAGCTGTCCCAGTGTATCCAGAGCCATCGTGATTCGCTGAAGCGTCCGGAAACGCCACGCCCCTTACCATTCGTAGTTACGTGCTCGAGTGGAAATGTAAATAATGGTCAAATAATGATCATCGCGTAAACGATTGGCCCTCTGGCTTGTCAATCACTGCCATGACGTTCCTTGTGAGAGACGCACGGCTGCGCGCTCCAGTAACTTTCCACACTCCACAGGCGCCNAGATATGCTGTCACTGCTGTTTGTTAGCTTTCAATATACAGTTTTATCCTGATTAAAGCTTTACTGTAGCCGAATACATGACTGAGAAGTCGCACTTTTGTAAAGGTAGCGTTTAATTTATAGCATGAACAACTGTTTGTCTATAAACATAGAAGTTTGTTGGAAAAGTATGCGATATCATTTAGCTACCTGGCTAGCGAAGCAAAAACGTGTTGGTCTTTGTTTACATCCTTGATGCAACCAAAAATAGCAACAGAACTATACGTTTAAAATACATGTACAAACAATAAAACATACTAACAGTTAGGGGCCCATAAACAGCAGCTTCTGCTTTTAAAGTAGGAACTGCTTCATCTTTCAGTAATAGCCTTTGTGCAAATCCAGCATTGAACTCGTGTAGATTCTTGAAGCTGTCTTCAGCGTCGCATCCAGTGTAGAAAATATCACTGATTATAATGGGTTCTATTATCTTTTGACGCGTCACTCGCGTCCGGTGTACACAACTCTTCTGCTTCCACATGCTGCGCGACATGGCCTCGCCCACTTTGTTGCGTGTTCCCGTGGGCGTGTTTTGCAGGGTTTGTGATGTCACCAACCGGGAAGAAGCTCGTTGTAGTCCAAACCAGTCGTTTTTGTAGGCATTCAAATGCCATAACTTTAAAGGTGCTAAATAGGATGTTTTGTTTTATACATTTTTGCAATATTACTTGAAACTGTCTTTACTAACTGATAAAAGAGTATTTATTAGGTGCACTGAAAGGAATATTATTAATATACATCATCTGTGCACGAGGTAGGGCCTTAAAAACATCAGCNTGCCATACAGTATGTAACACAAATGCAATAGCATGTCATAAAAGTAAGGTGACAACGTGACAAATTATTAACTAAACTATACCTGTTCTATCTTCAAGCAGCATAAATTCTCTGGCTCTGTAGGCATTTTACAACAGTTCCAACAAAATAGATTTATAGATTTTCATGACAGAATATGCTAATCAACGACTTTAAAGGGGTGGTTCAGTGTTTTTTTTCTAGGCTTGATTGTGTTTTTGGGGCGCAGTTTAACATGTCTTAATGCTTCGTTTTAAAAAAAAAGCCATATTTTTCATATATTTTACCTTTATTCTACACCTCTGTTTCCACTGTTATATGAACGGCTCGTTTGACTTCCTGCTTCTATGAAGCCACTCCCTCCGACATGCGCAATGTGCTCAGATTGGTTAGCTGTCCCAGTGTATCCAGAGCCATCGTGATTCGCTGAAGCGTCCGGAAACGCCACGCCCCTTACCATTCGTAGTTACGTGCTCGAGTGGAAATGTAAATAATGGTCAAATAATGATCATCGCGTAAACGATTGGCCCTCTGGCTTGTCAATCACTGCCATGACGTTCCTTGTGAGAGACGCACGGCTGCGCGCTCCAGTAACTTTCCACACTCCACAGGCGCCGCATGCAATGTTTTTGTCAGGAGACAGGAGTAACAACTGCAGATTATGAGTTACCTGCGGTGAGTCCGACATAATGAATCCACTAAGTGTGTTCGCGGCTTTAAGTCGCACACACTTAACGATTGTAAGGCCGATTATGAATGTAAATTGATACTTATGACTGATCGCACTCAAGCGCATCCAGTCAGAGCCAGTTGCGTTCAGTCTGCGATTACAGTCGGTGTTCAAATTCCATGTGAAAGTATATAAATCTGCTTCAGGAGCAGGAAACAATCGCTGTATGTTGAGCATAGTCTTAGAAATGTTTTAGCTAGTCGTTAAATGTGTGCCCGGCTTAATAACACAGTGAATGCCGGTGGTAAACACTCGTGTTCCAATACTCGTGCATGAGTTTTGGGAGGCGTTCACTCGAAAAGAGCTGTGAAGGAGGGGGGTTGTTCTTATGCATGCGCTCATTTAAAAAAATCAGTAGACGAAAAGATCCTCTGTACCACCTTTAAAAGACAATATCTCCGTTTGCATTGAACTTTCAGCGCTGTTACTTTGCAGATAGTATTTATGCTCAAGCAGCAACATTACACACTAACTAAAGTTAAAAAAGTGAAATCGCATTGAACCACCCCTTTATGATAGTTAACTCCACATCAGCTACATAAATTCATCAACTAACCATTCAGAAACATCCCGTTGCATTCTACAAGTTGTCACTTCTTCTTGAGTCTCTCCATCATTGTCCAACTCCATTTTGAACATAAAAGGCTGAGCAGTTTCTGACATTTTCAGTGAGTCTGCGTGAGGTAATCGGCGCTGCTAACACAAGCTCTTGAAACTCCGCCCTCTTCTTGAGAGCAGCAGCTTATTTGCATTTAAAGGGACACACACAAAAACGGAGCGTTTTTGCTCACCCTCAAAAAGTGACAAATTTAACATGCTATAAAAAATGACTTAACATACACACTCTGGGGACAACAGAGACTTATTTTACATCTTGTAAAAGTGGCATTATATGACCCCTTTAATAAATATCATGACGCATCTAAGCTTTATAATGGCAGTGAACGGGACCAACGAGTATAAAGGTCAAGAAAGTGCATCCATCCAAAGCAAAACGTATTCCACACGGCTTCGGGGGGGTTAATAAAGGCCTTCTGAAGCAAAGCGATGCATTTGTGTAAGAAAAATATCCATATTTAACAAATTATAAAGTAAAATATCTAGCTTCCGCCAGACCGCCTTCCGTTTTCAACTTAGGAAGAAAGCGTAACTGACGTTGCGTCAGTTAAGGGTTTTCATAAGTTGAATACGGAAGGCATAGGATGTAGCATAAGTGTTTTGAACTGTGAGAGTTTTACACTTTCTTCGCAAGTTGAATACAGAAGGCGGTCTGGTGGAAGCTAGATATTTTTCTTTATAACTTGTTAAATATGGATATTTTTCTTACACAAGAATTACTTCATTACTTCGCTTCATAAGGCCTTTATTAACCCCCCGGAGCCGTGTGGAGTATGTTTTGCTTTGGATGGATGCACTTTCTTGAGCTTTATACTCGTTGTTCGCTTTCACTGCCATTATAAAGCTTAGATGCGTCAGGATATTTATTAATATAACTCTGATTGTGTTCATCAGAAAGAAGAAAGTCATAGACACCTAGGATGGCTTGAGGGTGAGTAAAGCTTGGGGTAATTTTCGTTTGAAAGTGAACTAATCCTTTAAGGTGTACAGTGTCATTATAGATGTAATTACATGCATGTATTTTTCAAATAAGTACAGAGTAAAATGTACACAGTGCATTGTATCAACTGATACATTTAAATGTTAGCGCAGTTAAATGCACTTTATATAAAGTGGGACCCATTTTTCCTTTTCATTTTCTTGTCATTGGTCCTGATAAACACAACACTGGTGGTGTTCATGTGCACTCATATAAAATCATTCGGACGTGACTTGAAGGCTGCACACACTGTATTACTGCATTTCAGAGGCAAAATATTTTCAGGTGGCAGATTTGCTACTGATTCTGGGAATGAGACAAAATACCCTCTGGACAGTGTCCCACAGCTCTAACTGCCCTCTGTACTGTCAGCATTTGATTGGTTAAGCCATGTGGCAGCCAATGAGGCATAACCCCCAAGCTCCAGCGCTGTCAGATACTGTCACATAATGTCACGGGCTGCTTATAATGTGCGTATTTGTGTGTGTCTGTGTTCCAAATGCGCAGATAATTATGCGGCTGCAATACTCCATGTTGTGTGGTAATTGCCTCTCAAGGTGGCGGTGGAGATCGACCACTCTTTAATTATCTGTTTGTGTGACAGCTGCTTCCACAAGTGACACTCAGAGACACAAAGGTGCGCCGAGTGCCAGACGCACTGGTCTGTTCTCTGTCGCAGAACTGCACAGTCACTCAGGACTTTGGGCTGACAATTTTCCCTGCAGGAAAAAAAGGAACAGGTGGTGAAAGAGAGGCAATATGTGGAAAAATGACCTAAGTAGTTTGAATTGTGGTGTAGTGTTTATATTAGAGAATGAGAGAAGTGGATGACAAAGGTGAAACTTCAATGTCCTCTGATGCCATAAAACAGCTTTTAAGAGTAGTACATTCAAATTCTGTGTTTATTATACACACAAGAAGTTCTTTGGATTCATAAACCTGAAGTCCCTTTTCACTGGAAGAGAAGAAATCCATCATTGATTCTCACATTTATCACCAAGGAGTGGCCACTGGGATTTCTCCCGGTGTGCCCAAAGGCCAGTCCGGACCTGGTGACCTGCTTTATTTCATGAATAATAGGGTCTGTCTGGATCACAAAATGCATTTTGTAAATGAAATATTCATTTTGTGAATGTAATATGTGATTTCATGCATTGATATGAATACCAAAAGGAATGTACCAAAATATTTCTCGAAAGAAATATACATTTCGTGATACATACAGATCCTTTCATCATTGAAATAGGCTCCCCTTAAAAGAGACCAACAGTAAACTCAGATTTCAGAGCAGAGAAAAAAATCTGAATTTCGAGATATACACTCAAATTGCAAGATAAAAAGTCAGAATTGTGAGTTATAAACTCGCGATTTTGAGAAAAACTCACAATTTTGAGAAATAAATAAACTCGCGATTTTGAGAAAAACTCACAATTTTGAGAAATAAAGTCAGAATTGCAGGATGTTAACTTGGCATTCCAAAAAAAAGTCAGAATAGCGAAATGTTAACTCAAAATTTAGAGAAATAAAGTCAGAATTGCGAGATGTTAACTCAGAATTCCAAAAAGTCAGAATCACGAAATGTTTACTATACATTTAGTGATACAAAGTCAGAACTGCAAGATGTTAACTCAAAATTGTGGTAGGCTATATAAACTCATAATTGCAAAAAAAAAGTCAGAATTTCGAGATATACACTCAAATTGCAAGATAAAAAGTCAGAATTGCGAGTTATAAACTCGCGATTTCGAGAAAAACTCACAATTTTGAGAAAAAAGTAAAAAATGTAAGAGAGAAACTCCAAAAAAGTAAAAATCACGAAATGTTAACTCAAAATTTAGAGAAATAAAGTCAGAATCACGAAATGTTAACTAAACATTTAGAGAAATAAAGTCAGAATTGCAAGATGTTAACTCAGAATTCCAAAAAGTCAGAATCACGAAATGTTAACTATACATTTAGTGATACAAAGTCAGAACTGCAAGATGTTAACTCAAAATTGTGGTATATAAACTCATAATTGCAAAAAAAAAGTCAGAATTTCGAGATATACACTCAAATTGCAAGATAAAAAGTCAGAATTGTGAGTTATAAACTCGCGATTTTGAGAAAAACTCACAATTTTGAGAAATAAAGTCAGAATTGCAGGATGTTAACTTGGCATTCCTAAAAAAGTCAGAATAGCGAAATATTAACTCAAAATTTAGAGAAATAAAGTCAGAATTGCGAGATGTTAACTCAAGATTCCAAAAAGTCAGAATCACGAAATGTTAACTAAACATTTAGTGATACAAAGTCAGAATTGCAAGATGTTAACTCAAAATTGTGGTATATAAACTCATAATTGCAAAAAAAAGTCAGAATTTCGAGATATACACTCAAATTGCAAGATAAAAAGTCAGAATTGCGAGTTATAAACTCGCGATTTCGAGAAAAACTCACAAGTTTGAGAAAAAAGTCAAAATTGTAAGAGAGAAACTCTAAAAAAGTAAAAATCGCAAAATGTTAACTCAAAATTTTGAGAAATAAAGTCAGAATCGCAGGATGTTAACTCAGAATTCCAAAAAAAAGTCAGAATAACGAAATGTTAACTCAAAATTTAGAGAAATAAAGTCAGAATCGTGAAATATTAACTAAACATTTAGAGATACAAAGTCAGAATTGCAAGATGTTAACTCAAAATTGTGGTATATAAACTCACAATTGCAAAAAAAAGTCAGAATTTCGAGATATACACTCAAATCGCAAGATAAAAAGTCAGAATTGCGAGTTATAAACTCGCGATTTCGAGAAAAACTCACAAGTTTGAGAAAAAAAAGTTGAAATTGTAAGAGAGAAACTCTAAAAAAGTAAAAAATCGTGAAATGTTAACTCAAAACAAAGTCAGAATTGCAGGATGTTAGCTCAGAATTCTAAAAGAGTCAGAATCGCGAAATGTTAACTAAACAGTTCGAAATACAAAGTCAGAATCGCAAGATGTTAACTCAAAACTGTGAGATATAAACTCAGAATTGCAAAAAATTGTCAGAATTGTTTTTTATAAACTCACAATTCTGACTATAACTCAAGAGATGTTATCTCAAAATTGTGAGAAATAAAGTTGCAATTTTCCCCCTTTTTTCTGTGGCAGAAAATAGACAATATGGAGGGCTAATTCTGTAAAAGGATAAAAGTTGCTAACAAATTGATACACAAGGATGACAACAACTGTCCAGTTCGTCATACATAAACTCGTGTTCTTACGTCAGCGACTCCACATTTGAGGTATGAATATGTGTCATTTATTCTAAAAATCCATTGAAAACTCATAAGGGAATCCATGGCTTGAAAATGCTAATTCTGTTATGGGTTTTAGCATGCAAACCGAACAGCTCTTTTGAGTATTGAATGATTTCGAGAGGCTTTAGAAGCGGTTTCAAAACATGAAAATGAGAAGGGGAGAAATAATGGATGTGGGCCAGATGCACACAGCGGGAAATAAACTGGTGATTACAGGAATGTGGAGGAGTTTGAGGAAGATCATAAAGAATGGTTGTCTTTCAAAACCTAGTGGGCAGCCTAACTAAACAGTGTTTTTGGGCATCATAGCCAGGTTTCAAGTGCATCAGTCATGTTAAGCTAGTGGGCTAAGCAGTTAGCTTGCTAAGTGAAGGCTAACTGAAACACAAAGGAAGGGCAGTGTTTAATTTGACCTTATGTAGCTTCAGTCAAATATTTTTATATGTGATATAGATGTCCTTAGGACACGGTGTCACTACAAAAATAGATTTTCATATGTAGGCATAGCCCACTGTATTCTGGTTGATTCAGGCAGGATAAATAATTCATTTGAGTTGTATTAATTTAACTCACCATGGCAGCTCACTTGGTTTTAAAAGGGTGAAAAAGACAAAGGTTGGCAACAATGAAGACAATATATAATTTGAGATATAGTTAAGCTAAAAGAAATATTTTCACTCATGGCATGTGTACTTTTTGACCAAAATCAGCTTCCTGTAGTGTGACCAGGAAAAGCTTGAGGTATTCAGACCCACAGCTCAGAAGAACCTCATGAATAAAATAGCATGCCGACTAACTCCTCTCCATCACAGCCTGCACTGCATTGTTGCGAAGAGATTCTGCTCAGCAGGAGCGGACAGAACACCTGTGGATGTGAGAGAGAGATGGGAGTACTGGTGCACTGCAGGATGGGTAAAATCTCTGATGGTGAAGGCAACTAGATCAACTTTTTCTGTTTTGGTGCATCACATGTAGTGTGAGAATAAGCTGTATTAAATCGAAGCATTCACCAAACAGAAAATAGTGCTAGAAAATGGGGCATTAGCGGTGTTTCATTTGTAAACAAAGCATCGTTCTCACTTTCATGCACAGAATATTTTTCTGAAATATCTATTTTAATTGAATATGACTATTTAACTGAAATATCACCTTTTTGAAGTGAGCAACAAACAAACAAAATGAACGAACGCTAATGAACAAATGAAACGTCTTGTTACTGAAAAAGAATTTGAGTGAATGATTCAATAATTCACTCAAATTTAAGGACAAATTGTCCTTAATGTTTTCCTCAAAAAATATTAAGCAGCACAACTTTATTTTTAACATTGATAATAAGAAATATTTCTTGAGCAGCAAATCAGCATAGAATGATTTCTGAAGGATCATGTGACATTGATAATGCTGTGCCGTCATTGGAATAAATGACATTTTAAAACATATTCAAATAGAAAACTGTAATAATATTAGTTTTTTATATTATAATATTTATAATGATCATAACTGTAATAATATTTCACACTATTACTGTCACAGCTGGTTGCAGGAAGGGAGAGAAGAAGCAGGATCTATTTGCAGCAGTCACTTTTATTTACATAAGACAACAAACACTGGAGACCAGGAGAGAGCAGGAAATAAAGCAACCCAACATAATACAGATGAGAACCATGAACTGAAACAAACGGATTAAATACAGGCTCGTTGCCAAGGGGGGTCATTGGGGGGCAGTACCCCCCCAGATGAAACAATGTGCCCCCCAATCGTATGGTCATTCAGCAAATTTATGATTGAGAGCAAAAACCTTATTTCTGTGGATTTGGCTATTCCAAAACAAAGCATCTTGTTTACGTGTTTTTGCAGCGTTGAGCAATGTAGCCAATCACAAACATATCTGTTGATTTCTTGAACACAATGACCAATCGGAGGTATTTAAGTTAGCATTGGCGTTTTGAGAGGTGCTAATATCCTCTTATTATGACAAACAATTATAATATATTTATACATTTATGAATGACTATCACTCGGAGACCTGTCGCCTTCAACTATTTTAATGGTGAGTGTACGCTCAAAGTCTTTGTTACACATCAATATGCTACAGATCTACATATTTTATTGCTATTTGGTATGTATTGTTTTTATCATTGTGTTGTCAGAGGAATTAAAAAGCTTTTGTGCCTTGTGTTTACGAAGTATTTGCATACATAATGCAAAAGGGTTTGGTGTAGTTTGTAGGATGGACTATCTTGTTTTTTTGGTATTAATATAGAACTTGGTCTATTTCAGTAATAATACGGGATCTTATTGTTTTGGTGAAAGTTTGTTTCTCGGATCATAAAAATGTATGCCTTTGAAAACAAAATGCCACCCTATCTTAAAACTATTGTGCTTGCCCAGGGCCGTTTATTTACTTTTCGCTGTTGACTCTCTTGTCGCTTTGCTAATGTCATATCCGCCCTTCTCTGATTGGTTTACGCCGCTTCCTGTTTGCTCGGATTTGCTCCGCCCTAGAAATCAAATTGATTCAATGGTGACCAGACTCATCCGCTGGTACAGCGGTGAGGCTGGATTTTCCAGGCAAGGCATTTACACCCCTTCTCAATAGGTGCCTCTTGGCAGCATAAACAAAAACATCACCAAAGTGGAGGGGAGTGGGTTACCAAAAACTCTGAGTGGGAAGGAGAGCTAAACTGGCCAGAAGGATGGAGGGACAGGGTGATGCCGCAGGACCGGAGTGCCAAGGTAGGGCCAGGAGATCCATGGACCAAGGTGAAGCTGGGGCTTGGGAAGCCCGAGGCCACACCGGTGGGTGCGAGGACAACAGAGCCGCCAAAGAGATGGAAGAGCCTGGTGGAGCCATAAGACTAGAGGAACCAGGCGTAGCCACAGGCCTGGAAGTCCAAGGTTGAGCCAGGGGGACAATGGACCAAGGTAGCAATGGTGGGATGAGGGAGCTGTAGGGATGGCCAGCCATGGTGGAGCCGAGGGAACGAGGAGCCAAAGTGGATCCGATGAATTGCAGGTCCGAGGTGAAGTCTTTGACCCAGAAGACTGAGGTGGATCCTATGAGTTAGATGAAGCTATCAAAGTTGACGAAGCCAGGAAGCAGGGCGGAACCAGCAGAGGGGCCAGGGCCAGGAGACTAGACTGAGCCGGCAGTGATGAAGGAGGAGACAAAGGAGCTTGGCTGCTGGGTTGGACCAGCGGAGACGAAAGAACTTGGCTGCTGGGCAGGACTAGTGGAGATGAAGAAGTCTGGCTGTGCAGGAACAACAGAGACGAAGGAGCTTGGCTGCTGGGTGGGACCAGTGGAGGAGGAAGGGCAATGGAACAGGTCAGGAACAGAGAGACCATCCAGCCAGTCAGGACCGGCGAAGGGTGAAGGAGTTTGAGGTTAGGCAGAAGGGAGAAGACAGGCTCTGTGACCTCCAAGCCAATGAGCCATTCCTCAACTTCTGGCTGTGGTAGGAACCAGGAAGTGGGTTCAGACTTCGGGATGTACAAGGCGACGGGCTCTGACTCCAAGACGGGCATTGTGGCTGGCTCTAGCTCCATCTTTGGCACTGGCTCAGGCTTGGCGGGCATAGGCTCTAGCACTTGGTCCGTGGAGGGCATGGGCTCTGTACCTGGGTCCATGGCGGACATGGCGAGGGAATGGATGGGCTCTGAAAGGTGAGTGGGGACAGGTTTGGGGGCTGTCGGTTTGGGACCATCACAGTGAAAAAGCACCCAGTCCACATACTCTCAAAGCACTCCTCAAGGACCATCTTCAGGGTTTTCGTCTGGGCATTGAATCCCGTCCAGAAAAACACACAGAGGCATCAGGGTAATGAATGAGGTGAGCCAGATCTAAGAAACTCTGTGTGTGGTCCTCAAGGGAGCGATCCCCCTGTGAGAGGAGGAGGATCTGTACTACTGCTGGATCCATCAAATTGGGTCGGTTCTTCTGTCTCGGCTGGTTGCAGGAAGGGAGAGTGGAAGCAGGATCTATTTGCAACAGTCACTTTTATTTACAAAAGACCAAAACAAAAAACACACTGGAGACCATGAAAGAGCAGGAGATAAAGTAATCCAACATAATACAGACAAGAACCAACCATGAGCTGAAACAAAAAGGGATTAAAGCACATGAGGCTAAATCAAAAACCATCACAACAAACAAGGGAAAACTCAAACTAATACAAAACAGGGAAAACACAGATGAAACCTGACAATTGTATTTTCAATCAAATAAATGCAGCCTTGGTAAGCATAAAAGAGACTTAAAAATGTTTTTTTTAATGTTTTTAAACACTAAACTTTTGAATAGTAGTGTACATTTATATTTAAGATTTGTGTTTAGATTTATCATTTAGATGCATATTTTTTTTAAATATATTTAACATGCTTCACTTTGCATTTGCATGACCATACCATAATTGTTTCAATCAACTGTGAAAGAGAAACTTCACATACTTTGAGAAATCTTTATTTTTAAAACTTTATTCCAAAACACACACATACATCTGTCTTTGCCACACCATGTCTTGTATAATCATGTTTCTAGCAGGTCATTACATAACCAATGCTCATTTCCCTCATTTTTGCATAATGAGATTTAAAAGAAACCCATTGCATGTCTGGAGAGAAAAAAAATGCTAGTGTGTCAGGATGCAGGAATCAGCAAAACACTCTGGAAAACCATCTTTCATTCTCGGAGAATTCCAGCCTGTCACTCCCACATAAACACTTTTAATCTGGATGGACAGAATTGGTTTGTGTCATGTGGCCAGATTTCAGTCAGGTTTGAGTACATTGTGCAAAAGCACTGAACAATGACTGGTGTCATGAACATCAAACAATAAATCTTGAGATTGTAACTGCTTTGTGAAAATGAGATTTTACTGTAACTCAGGCCCTGTTCTCTGAACACAGTCATTCGAGCCTCCTAAACAAACATGCTACTGCATCACAGCGAAGTTGAGTGTTGGAGCGTTTAGGATTCATTAGCACTAATGGAAAGAATTCCAGTACATTCTCTCCACAAAAGGTCCTTTATCATACTAGAGGAAATATAGTAAATACTTAACATGCCTTCTTGCATTCTTGGTGATAACAAACCTCATTACTCAAAAGGCTAGTTCACACAGCCAGCACAATTACAAACATTTAAAGTTGGCTTTTGAATTTAGTATGTTGGGAAACACAACTGCAATGTTCATACTGACCCAACAAACACCAACATGGTTAAACACACTGATCCAATGAAACCCAACAACTATTTGGTGTTCTCTTCAATCTACTGCTTCACCATCACAATAGTCCACCTGAAAAAAGAAAACTGACTATACTTGCAGTGTTACGAATTGCGTCATCTTGGAACGCAACACCAAATTGAGCTAGAATCTAGAAGCATTTGATTGCGGACCTAAAGATTGCGATTGTAAGGTAGCTGCTTTAAAAACAGTCTCTAACAGGTCTAGCCATGCAGACATGTGGCAGCGCTTTACATTATTGCTTTGTAAACGAGGACAACTGGGACTTCAACAAGTGACAATAATCTAGACATATACTGTAACTCCTAGAGTAAAGGTATATTCATATTCTGATTATTTGTATATTAGAGAAAACCTGAACATCTACATTGTGTGCAAGATTTCAAAATGACACTGAAATAAAAAAATATAACTTAGTGCATTCATGAAGGTAACAGCAGGAACAACATAGGAAGCAATTGAACATCCCGAGAAGGAAAGAAAAATGATGGTTGGTTTTTAAGTGTGCACATCTGATATAATTAACATTCAATGTTCATTTTTCAACAAACTGTCATTAATATCCAGTTTCAGATCGTGTAGTCATTGTTTTTGTTAGTGTGACCGTCCCTTTAGCCTGTTGTGTAGAAGTCCGGAATGAGAAAATGTTGGATAATCAAACTTCATGCCCTATTCTACATCTAATTCTCTTTCTTACATCTGCAAATGGAATGATACAATCTATCGTGAGAGGTAGGAGGAGGAATTGTCTGTTCCCACACTTGTAGAAACACTGCATCTACGTCCATTTTGAGCGAGTGATGCTGGGTCAAAAGAGCTGGGCTGTCAGACATCTGAACACTTTAAACCTCAGGGAATCAAGAGGTTTGCTTCTTTAACATGATCTGAGATCACTGTTCAAGTTCAGATTTGGATCTGAGATTAACTTCTTGAGAGGTCTTGATCCAATCCATATCTTTACTCTTGTCTGACAGAGCTCTGCTTGGTGCTCTAGGTTTTGTAGAGATGAGACTTGAGGTGAGACTTGAATCTTATCACTATATTACAGTTTAGTGTCAGACTTTGTCCTTTTGAGTCTTTGAAACGCCATCCAGTTTTGCATAAAAAGATGGTCCTGTCTGTTAAATTGGTGTGGAGTTAAAAGTCTCCTCCACAGCTCCACCGCAAGGCAGATTCTCTCTCTCTCTCTCTCTCTCTGACAGTCTGTAGCAGGAACCAGGCCTCTTGTATCTGCCGGGAAGACGAGAGAGCTGCCAAAAGGATAGTGAGCTAAGAAATGTTGCCGAAGGAAGCTGTAAAAAGAGAAAAAACACCAGAGAATGAAAAAGAGCATAAATTATTCATGTGATTGCAGGAAATACATGTAGAGAAGGGATGTGCATCACAGAACCTCTGTTGTCAGACATTTACTCACTATCTCTGGCTTTACCTTCTTATCTAAAAGATCCCTCTGGACCTCCATGTTCTCCCTTCTACTGTGCATCTTATGAGGGAGATATTCAGACCCTTAAAAACACCATATATAACCATGTATAATGTGCACATTTCAGTTGTGAAGGCTGTTACTAAAGGTACACTCTTAAAAATAAAGGTTGCAAAAGCTAGTTTTCATGGTGATGCCATAGAAGAACCTTTCAGTTAACAGTTCTTAAAAGAAAAAATGTTCTCTTAGTGTGAAGAACATTTTAATAATCTAAAGAACCTTTTTCCACTACCTTTTGTGCAACGGAAAGATTCTATGGATGTTAAAGGTTCTTCATGGAACTATTGATGCCAATAAAGAAACTTTATTTTAAGATACCTTCATTTGTCCTCAATCCTAAGGCAGCATGTATCAAAGTGTCAAACATCTATTTTATTTAATATCAGAATTTAAAACAATTTAACAAACTACTTTAATATTTGTATGTGCAATATTTTAGGCTATTTAAAGCCTCTTAAAAGGATAGTTCACCTAAAAATGAAAATTCTGTCATCATTAACTCACCCTGATGTCATTCCAAACCTGTATGACTTTCTTTCGTTTGCAAAACATAAAAGATGTTCTGAAGATTTTTTTTTTTTGTACATTCAATTGAAGTCAATGGTAACCAAAACCACTTGGTTACCAACATTCTTCAAAATATCTTCTATGTTTCACAGAAAAAAAGAAAGTCATGCCGGTTTGGAACGATATGAGGGTTCACGTGGCAGGCAGCCATTTTATATGAAGACAATAGGCCATACAAAACAGTGACGAGAAAAAATGAGGTTATTGACACTGTGAATCAAATGAACCAATTGCTCTGTAGCGTTTAAGACACATACCAGTTAGAACCGCTTGACACTGTTTAAAGGGTTTACCTTGAGATCAACAGCCTCTAGCATCAAACCACTAAAATTTCGATGACTTAAAGGGTTAGTTCACCCAAAAATGATATTTATGTAATTAATTACTCACCCTCACGTCATTCCACACCCATAAGACCTTTGTTCATCTACAAATTAAGATATTTTTGATGAAATCCAAGAGGTTTCTGATCCCCCATAGAAAGCAATGAAACTACCACACTCAAGCTCCAGAAAAGTAGTACAGACATTGTTAAAACAGTCATCGTGACTGCAGTGGTTCAACCTTAATGTTATAAAGTGATGAGAATACCTTTTTTGCACAAAAACAAAACAAAAATAACTACTTTATTCAAGAATTTCTTCTCTACCCTTTCAGTCTCCTACGCTGTTTACATTGTAGACACAATGCAGACAACGCTTCCAGGTTCTGCGTCAGAATGCCGACTCAGTATGAATGTGGTAATTGCTTTCTATGGGGGATCAGAAACCTCTCGAATTTCATCAAAAAAATCTTAATTTGTGTTCTGAAGATGAACGAAGGTCTTACGGGTGTGGAATGACATGAGGGTGAGTAATTAATGACAGAATTTTCATTTTTGGGTGAACTAACACTTTAGCATAGCCTGATTTGCTGAAATTATGGGATTTGCCCAATTTGAAAAATCATTCAAAAATGCTTTAGAAACCAAAAATTCTTAACATTCAGGGGTGTGTTTCCCATACAACGACGTAACTCGCTGGTTAACTACCATAGTATGATGCATCATTGAACAAATCAACTAGCTAGTCACGACTGTTTCTCGAAACCAAACCTGTCGTTCAGCCACGCTGGTTAATGCTGTCACGCAGGTGGTGGAGTAATAACTTCTTTAAATCCTTTATTCTTTAATCCATTTGAGATCGAATTAATGCTAGATTTTTTTTGCTATAAATTATGGACATGGCATCTAAGGACTAATTCTCATTTTTTCTATGTCCACATGTCGAGAGCTGTCATTCAGCCACACAAGTTTACGATGCAGTTTGCGAATGTTCGTTTGAACAATGGTTTCGGTAAAAACCAAATCGTTGAACTATGTTAGTAATGACAGAACTTGCAATGTTAGTTGGCTAACGATGCTTTTGGGAAACGCACACCAGATGTGCAGCAAGCCATCATTCATACTTGAAGTGCTGCGGAGGCAGACCGCCCAGATGTTGTTTGAGTGGAGGTTGTCTTGCAGTAGCAATTACCATAACTCTCAAGAACATCATAGTTTGCTATATTTCTTAGCTGTCACCAGCAGAGAGTGTTATCTGAGTAAAATGCAGGAAGGATCTTTTCATTAAGGGCAGAAACAAAAAGTACTAGACAAAATGAGATCATATCAGAATACATTATAACTGTAGCAGCCGGCTGTCTATTGGAAACACTGCATGATTTATTTTTTTTATTTTTTTGCAATGCAATCAGTTTGTAGGCATTGTGAAAAAAAATACTGATTGCAATTTAGAGACGTGTTTCTTCCGGCCTGGGCAATCAATGATAGTCTTGTTCAATCTGACGCGAAAGAACATATGAAAATGAAAGTTAAAAAAAAATATATAAAAGTATGATGGAACGAACAATTCAAGTCACTGAACAATGGACAATCAGAGACAAACGCATTTGAGGAAAGGAACAGGTGGCATGGCTTGTGCTGCTGTGACATCAAATGACACAGCTGCTGAAAGTCAGAATGATTGGTGAATGTGTGTTATCTGCAGCGCAGTCTCTGATGAAGACACCTGATTACTGATGTCCATCTATGAATAACTTTAAAATGGAAAGAGAGAGAGACCAGACAAAAGGAGGAGGGGAAGAGTTAAAATAGCATCCCAATTCTTCAAAACAACTGGATTTCAGTAGAAAAGTCGTTTTTTCAGTAATTAAGAAAGTAATTTCAGTAATTTCCAAAGTTACAAGCCTTTTCTCACTGGACACAATTTACCTTGGGGAAAAACTGCCATATAGATATTTTTAATATTATCTTTTTTTTAAAAATTTTTATATTATCTTATTTTTAATATTAATTTGGCAGCAGGTGTCACTTTAAGACCTGATGCACAGATCCATTATACTGTAACACATGCGTTTTCTTTCTCAATTGTTTTAATCACTTAAAACATAACTGACCAAAACCAGCATTTTGACATTATTTTTTGTGTATTTGACTGTTTAAGTGCAATAAGCAGTGAAAAATAGCTAAATCTAGTACTGAGAGGCGGCTTTAGGTGCACGCAGTTTGGGTGTGAGCACAAAATCTGCGGGAATGGGTAAAACTATGCACAATACACGTAATCCCACGCTGAAATTCAAGCTCTCTAACACCAACAATATGCATCCGGAGCAAATGAAACGAGTGAGGAGAGGCGGTTTTGTGTGTCAGCACAAGTACTGGAAGCATTTCAGATATTCCAGTATATATATTTTTGACAACACTAAATTGCACTTAGTTTATTATTTCACAAGCCTTTTTAAAAGACTACAACTGAAAAATTAATATATATAAAATTCAACCCGCCAAAGTGGTTAGAGGAGTGACTGCGTTACACACCACTGCTGAAATCCACAAGCATTTGGTGGGTTGGCGTGAATGTGAGTGTGTGTGTGTGTGTGTGTGTGTTCTTGTTTATATTACATCGTGGGGACCAAATGGCCCCACGATGTAATAAAAACCTGAGTTCACCTACATTGTGGGGCCCAGCCAGCGGTCCCCACGAGGGAAATGGATTAATAAACATACTAAATGATGTTTTTTTGAAAATGTAAAAATGCAGAATGTTTCCTGTGATGGTTAGGTTTAGGGATAGGGGTAGTGTAGGGGGATAGAATATACAGTTTGTACAGTATAAAAACCATTACGCCTATGGAGAGTCCCCACTAAGATAGCAAAACAAACCTGTGTGTGTGTGTGTGTGTGTGTGTGTGTGTGTGTGTGTTCTTGTTTATATTACATCGTGGGGACCAAATGGCCCCACGATGTAATAAAAACCTGAGATCACCTACATCGTGGGGCCCAGCCAGCGGTCCCCAAGAGTGAAATGGATTAATAAACATACTAAATGATGTTTTTTTGAAAATGTAAAAATGCAGAATGTTTCCTGTGATGGTTAGGTTTAGGGATAGGGGTAGTGTAGGGGGATAGAATATACAGTTTGTACAGTATAAAAACCATTACGCCTATGGAGAGTCCCCACTAAGATAGCAAAACAAACGTGTGTGTGTGTGCGTGTGTGTGCGTGTAAATAAACAAGGTGTAAAAAAGGGATGTCATTTATACAAGCTGATGTTCTACAGTAAAATCATGCAAGTGCACATTCTGATTAAATAGACATTTTCCCATGCTTTTCTTTCTAAAAATACCCAAATCTCCTGGAAGTTTCTTTTCATTTTCCACATAGATAATGAATGGGTTACTATGGTGTTACGGTCTCGTTCTGTTTTGGTTTCATTAGCTTCCATCCAAACGTGAAGTGAATCTTTTCAAAGTTCGCAAAAAAGAAAGAAAAATGAATGCGAATTATTAAAGGATTAATTCACTTTTAAATAAACTTTTCCTGATAATTTACTCACCCCCATGTCATCCAAGATGTCCATGTCTTTCTTTCTTCAGTTGAAAAGAAAATAAAGATTTTGATGAAAACATTCCAGGATTTTTTTCCATATAGTAGACTTGAATGGGCACCAAATTGTTATATACTAGCATATTGCATATAAATATTAGTTCAAAACTTTGACCTGTGGAGGGCAGTAATACACTTAGCAGTGTCTACACTGCCTGAATTCTAATAGAGAAGAAGAAGAGAGCTAGTTCAAGATGAGCATTTATGGTTAAAACTTACATAATTTTCAATATTTTTCAGAAAATGAGCAATGGTTTCACTTGATAAGACCCTTATTTCTCATCTGGGATCGTGTAGAACAATTTGAAGCTGCAGTGAAACTAATTTTGACCTTCAACTGTTTGGTGCCCATTCAAGTCTACTATATGGAAAAAAATCCTGGAATGTTTTCATCAAAAACTTTAATTTCTTTTCGACTGAAGAAAGAAAAACATGGATATCTTGGATGACATGGGGGTGAGTAAATTATCAGGAAAAGTTTATTTAAAAGTGGACTAATCCTTTAAGGCTGGAATACACTACATGACTTTTAAAATTTGAACGGATTTTTAAACAGCAGGCATCATACACTTGCCGACTTTGTAAATGGCTACAGAGAAAAGCTGGGCATCATACACTACACGACTGAGGATCACACACTTCCAGACTTTAATATCAAAATATCAAACATGGTTTTAAATCCTCCGACTGGATCGAATCAAAGTCTGAAGCTAAAAAAAAACACACAAAAAATCGGAATCTGTGACCATCATATACTACGCGATTTTCCATGAAATCTGTCAGCTCAAATCTGCAGACTGGCTCTGACTTTTGGCAACTTGTTCAGACTATAAATTGAGGGGAAGATTGGGGCAAAAGTCATGTAGTGTATTCCAGCCTTTAGGTGCGTTTCCATCAAGTTGTTCGAGCGGATGACGGTAGTATGGTAACCAAGTAACCAACAGTAAATAAAACAATGTGACTGAGCGTTCGTGAAAGCTTCGCCTAAACACTTGATGAATATGAAAACAATAAAACAAGAGCCGTCTGAACTCTTCTCGACTTTATTAAGTGTAACAAGTGTGAGGACAACAACGAAAAACCCGCGACACTCCAGTACAAAAGTACACTACGGCAAGCACCAAAGGGAAAATGCATAGCATACACACATATACAACGAGTTCCAGTACATCCAGAATTTATGCGTCATGACAGAATCAAACATAAATGTATAACATGTCTGTTACAACACCATCAGCGGAAACAGACGATTAGTCACGTGGGTTTAATGTTCGCTACGTCAGAATTAATTCGACAAATGTGTTTCCATCTCCCATTATTCGCATTAACGTTTTATCGCACAAGTCAAAAACCACCTCAAGTGAGCGTAAAAACTTTTTTGCGAATTAAGGGATTTTTTTCCGAAATCACTTGTTTCTGATGCGATACTTCAAAATGTGCTTAAAACAGGGTGATGGAAACCTAGCTATTGTCATTCTGTTCCCTGTTCTGCTTTGCCTGAGTTCTGTTGCTAGTTAGTTTCCTTAGTGACTGATTATGTTCACCTGTGGTTCATTAAGTTCCCTCGTTACCTGTGTATTTAAGCCCTTAGTTTCCTCAGTTCTTTGTATGGTATCGTTTATGTTTTTTTTTTTTCGTGTGTGGTAATATTGTTGGAATCAAATGGTTATATGAGTTTGATTCCTGTATTATCCTCCGTGTTTCCAAGTAAAGACTTTGTTATTGAAGATATATTTTGAAGAATGTGGGAAACTGAACAGTTCTGGGGAACCATTGACTTCCATAGTATTATTTTTTTTCCTACTATGGAAGTAAATGGTGCCCCAAAGCAACCTGGTTACAAACATTCTTCAAAATATCTTCCTTTGGGTTCAACAGAACAAAGAAATTTATACAGGATTGGAACAACTTGAGGGTGAGTAAATGATGATAGAATTTTCATTTTTTGGGTGAACTATCCCTTTAATATTAAATAGACAAAATGCATAAAATGTATTAAAAAAATTAAATAAATAATACTTAAAATTACACATTAGGAAACTATATTTCACTGTGTCCTTCTTACACGTTACATGTAGTTCCTGTAGTAATAACTATAAATTATGCATAATTACATATTACATACAACTAACCCTATAGTAAGTAATTAATTATTATTACTTAATACTTAAATGTATAATTACACTGAAAAAGAACACATTATAAAATGTATTTTATATATTTAAATGCTGTGCTTTAGAAAGAGTCAAAATGATGTTAATTATTGGGTGCCACAATTTAAAGGAATGTTACATTTAATATTTTGAAATGACACAGGGTTTTGTCTGAACATTTAAAAAAAAAAGAAAGAAACATGGTGAAAAATGTGCATTGAGAAGCTTGTTGTGGCAGATGTTTGGAAGGGCCTCAGGATGCTCTCCTGATGGAAACAGGCATATGGAAGAGACAAGCTGATTACGCTAGCGGATGTCTCAGGGAGTTTGTGTGGGTCGTTCTCCTCTAAATGAAGCTGAGTCTCAGAGACTTCCCATCGGGTTCACAGCGTCAGCTACATCAACATTTAATTGATTTGTTGAAGACTTATAATTTCACTGAGCATCATGAAATCCATCTTGTTTAACCATAAATAATTTTACATTTCCTATTCGGTTTGACATGTCTTCAAAGTAGTACAATGACTTTTCCCAAATCTTTATTTCCTGGTATGAAATGAAACATTAAAGCCTTTAAATTTTACAGTGCTCCTAAATGGCACACAAGCAAAGTGCATTACAAAGCAGCTAAAAAATTCATGGAACCATCATGCATTAATTTGTACGAACCCATTTCAGGAAAAACGTCTATGCAAGATTAGTGTTTAAATACACATGAGGAGACCCGAAGGAAGCGAATGACATCTCAAACACCACAATGAGACAAAAAAAGGACCATGGAACTGACTTGTTTTGTTAACAGGAACAAATTGTTTATGATGAAGCAGTGGATCACAGGTTTTTCTCTTTGTTTGAGATGTTTAAAGGCTAATACAGTTGGATGATTGGGTGGTAATTTGGAGAAGAGGTGTAATAAGGTTGGGTGTTTCAATAGAAACCGCAATTATAGTTTTGGGAGAATCTACCTCGCTCTCTGCTAAATTGCTTCGGTGTGAGGAAGGGAGGCGAGGGATGAAGAGGGCAGAATTACTTGGCCGTACTTGGAACCAAAAGAACAAAGCAATTTAGAAGAGTACAGAGGCAACATTTCAGAGGATAAATACCAGATAGCAATTGGACTGAAAGGTCAATCTAAGCTTCCGAATCACTCATGTGAGCGTTATGAGCTTTAACAGAGAGAGCAAGATAAGTCTAGTCCAGAAGTCCTCTGATGAGCTTCATACTGATTGATAATAAACAACGCTAAATTATTGGACATGGGACAGAAAGCTATTACCCCTACTGATATATATCGTACCATAGTACATTGATATATACTTTGGACTTTGATGAATGATAGCACTTTTGCTCAAGGCATAAAGGGAGCTGTTTTGTTAGGAGACCCAGGTTCAGGACATATAAGGTCCTTTCACACTGCGCTTAACCCAGGGTTACCGTCGTTCTAAACACCGCTTTTAACCCAGGGTTGGAGCAGGGTTAGCACTACGACGCAGTGTTAGAATGTTACAGCTAGACGCTTAGCAACAGACAACTAATCACATACTCGTATTTGCCTGCTTTGGACAGTCACGGAAACACTGCGCATTGTATATAAACAGTAAATTCAGCATTTGAGAGGAAAAATGTTGAATACTAAAAGAAAACGCGACAATTTGAGTGAAGAAGAGACCGTTTCATTCTTACCTTTATAGTCTGAAATGTCCATTCAGTATAAACTCAATTAGTACGGTCGGCAATACGAGGATGCGCAATGCTACAGCTATGTAAACAGGTCACGTGCTGTGTTTATCCAATCAATGACACCGACACCGCAAATATGTAAATAAGACCATTAACCCCAGGTTTAGAAATGTACATTGTGGAACGTCAGCTTATGAATACCCATGATTAATTGTTAACCACAGATAAATTATGAGCAGTGTGAAACGTGAAGCAAGATAACCTAGGATTCTAATTACCCAGGGTTTAGAATGACCCAGGGTTATCTATTTCAAGTGTGAAAAGCCCTATAGGCTTTCCTGTAGCTCAGTGGTTAGAGCGTGGCACTAGCAATGCCAAGGTCATGGGTTCGATCTCAGGGATTGCACATACTCAGATACAAATGTATAGTATAATGCAATGTAAGTCGCTTTGGATAAAAGCATCTGCCAAATGCATAAATGTAAATGTAAATGTATAAAGAACCAATTACCTCAAACCGGGAATTGTTGATCCTGGAACAACATTCCCTTCCAAAAACAGTAATAACCCTAACCCTACTAATAATTTATCCCTAAAATCAGAGGGAAATTATATCACTGTAAATCCGAATAAGTTGGCAAAACTCAAAAAAATGTGAGGTTATCAGTTATATCAAATTTTTTAAGTTAAAAAATTCAAAGTTTAAGTAAGCAGAACTGGTAGATTTCAGTTTTAATTGCTCTTAACTTGAACATTTTGAGTAAGTTAATTCATATATTTAACATAAAATTATCATGTAATCTCAATTTAAGTATTTTTAGTAGTGGAAATTTAGCTAGCTATAACTAGCTAATTAAGCAAATGCTAATTGGTAACACAATGCTTTGATAACATTAGCATAGCATAGCAATTGCTGAAAGAGTACGGCAATATAAACCATTTAACATACAGTATACCTGTTCACAAATCAAGCTCATGCTCCACTTGTCACCATGATGGTAAACCCCCTCCCCACACCCCCAAATAAATACATAAATAAATAAAACACATAACGGAAACTCTTCTAAATTAGCATAGCAAAGCATTAAACACTACTAACAGCTTGAGCCAGCGCAAACCCTCTTTTGGCGTTAAAAAACTACTGTCAGGATTTACTAAAGACACGCAGTGCAAAATTAGCGCTGAAAAGGCGTGGACTGAGTTGTTTTTGCGGCTGACCTTATTGCATATGCATTTGTAGGAGTTTCCCTTTCAGACGGAAAATTTATGGGAGGAGAGTATTTAAATGAATCACGCAATGTGATTTACTAATCTTTGTGCTCGTCAAGTTACTGGTATTTGCGCCATTATTTAATGCTCCAAAAAAGCATGTCTTAACCCATTTTGCGACATGGCTGCATGGCATAGAGAGCGCGTGGTAAAAGGGAGAAAATATTTTCCCCTCATATTAATTTCTTTGGAATGCCAAAGGAAGACGTTATCCGAGCAAATCATTTCCCAAGCCATGTTATATATATATATATATATATATATATATACACTACCGTTCAAAAGTTTGGGATCGGTAAGATTTTTTATGTTTTTAAAAGAAGTTTCGTTTGCTAACCAAGACTGCATTTATTTAATTAAAAATACAGTAAAAACAGGAATATTTTGAAATATTATTACAATTTAAAATAACTGTTTTCTATTTGAATATATTTCACAAAGTAATTTATTCCTGTGATGCAAAGCTGAATTTTCAGCATCATTACTCCAGTCTTCAGTGTCACATGATCCTTCAGAAATCATTCTAATATGCTGATCTGCTGCTCAAGAAACATTTAATGTGTACAATTGTACAAAATATTTGTGTACAATATTTTTTTTCAGGATTATTTGATGAATAGAAAGTTCAAAAGAACAGTGTTTATCTGAAATCTAATCTTTTGTAACATTATAAATGTCTTTACTGCCACTTTTGATTGATTTAATGCATCCTTGCTGAATAAAAGTATTCATTTCTTTAATTTCTTTTCAAAAAAATAAAAATAAAAATTCTTACTGACCCCAAACTTTTGAACGGTAGTGTATAATGCTACAGAAGCTTTGTATTTCAGATAAATGCTGTTCTTTTGAACTTTCTATTCATCAAGGAATCCTGAAAAAAAAAGTACACAACTGTTTTCAACATTGAAAATAATCATAAATGTTTATTGAGCAGCAAATCAGCATATTAGAATGATTTCTGAAGGATCATGTGACACTGAAGACTGGAGTAACGATGCTGAAAATTCAGCTTTGCATCACAGGAATAAATTACTTTGTCAAATATATTTAAATAGTACACAGTTATTTTAAATTGTAATAATATTTCACAATATTACTGTTTTTTACTGTATTTTTAATTAAATAAATGTAGCCTTGGTGAGCAGACGAAACTTCTTTTAAAAACATTAAAAATCTTAGTGGTTCCAAACTTTTGGACTGTACTGTATATATATATGCCAACATGGCTTGGCAAACGATTCTAGACCTATATGTACACATTTATCAGATTACATGTAACAAGTTGCGCCTGTGTCGACCCGCACCTGATGAGAGCATCAGCTCTGCTTATTTGCATCCCAACGCTAATTCGCACTGCTCTTGTTAGATTGCGTTGGTCATTATGTAAATGATTGTGACTGCGTCTGTGTTCTTTAATTTGCGCGTCAGCAGTAGACCACGCGCAAAACTTGCCACTCCCATCGTGTAGTCATTAATAAAAAATTAAAAAAAGAGTTTTGCTAAATGGAAATAGGACAAATGGTGTAAAAAGTCCACACATTGCATTTAAATGAACACGCATTTTGATTGGTAACAACAGTCATACGTCATTTCATGACGACAGACAAACACAACAAGTCATTATTTTTACGCCAGCTAGAGGGCGCATGACTTTAAAATGTAAATATAGGTCATAATAAGGTGCTTGAAAAACGACCTATAGGTTCGTTTTTTTTTTTTTTTTTTGGAGGACAGTCTGTTTCTCTTCCACGGAAGAAATAAAGTCATACAGGCTTGGAATGACATTAGGGTGAGTAAATGATGACCAAATTGTAATTTTTAGTTAAACTATCCCTTTATTTCCCAAGTTAAACAGAAGCACTTAGGCTACGTTCAGACTGTCAGTCCAAATCCAATATTTGTGCATATCTGATTGAAATCTGATCAGATTTAGCAAGTCTGAATGGCCAAAAATCACATGAAATGCGATTTTTGCAAAACAGTTTGAGCTACATTCATAAATGGTTTGAAGTCCAATTCAAATCGCATTTATGGAAATCAGTTTCAGTCTGACTGCTCTGATCTGATTTTGCATGGTTTATGCAACTTACTCACAGCACGTAAAACATAAACGTCAGACGTTGTTATAGGAAACATGCTGAAAGTCGCTGCAGAAACAAGGTTGTGTTGTTGCAAAGTGCCGGACAAGCAGAAAATGACAATATAATGGAGACATGTTTTGAGACCGGCGGAGACGACGACACCGAATAAAGCCGCTTATACCAGCCTTCTATGTTTCTGCTGCTGCCTCATCATAACGCAGTAGTCCAGCATCGGCGGCTACTAGAGGTCTGCACGGGCTTCCAACTGAGGCCCGAACCCGGCCCATACCCAACTTCTAAATAGACAGAAACATCAGGCTAAGTAGTAGAAAAGACGCACAGAGGTCATTTGACATGGTATCGCGCCTCATTTCATTCATATAGTTTGCACTCAGTCATGTAGCCTATTATATCGTACAATGTTTTAATCATTTAAATACACATATCAAATAAAATAATACAAAATGTGTATGATGTTTTAGGTGATAGTACACTCTAAAAAATGCTGGGTTAAAAACAACCCAAGTTGGGTTGAAAATGGACAAACCCAGCGATTGGGTTGTTTTAACCCAGCGGCTGGGTTAAATGTTTGCCCAACCTGCTGGGTAGTTTTATTTAACCCAAATATTGTTTAAAAATTACTGTATTTCTTGCTTAAAATGAACACAAAATATGTTGGAAATTAACATTTATTAATATGTTTAATAAACAAACATTTATTAATACTTTTTTGAATAATATTTAAACAATAAACATTTATTAAATTGCTTATTAATAAATGCTCATCTTTTTGATTATTATTGTTGCCTCTAGTAATTATGAGTCTGATTTTTAATTTCCAACCTATTTTGGGTTCATTTTAAGCCAGACATATAGTAATTTGTAAACAATTGTTGGGTTAAATAAAACTACCCAGCAGGTTGGGCAAACATTTAACCCAACTGCTGGGTCAAAACAACCCAATCGCTGGGTTTGTCCATTTTCAACCCAACTTGGGTTGTTTTTAACCCAGCATTTTTTAGAGTGTAGCCTGCTCTTAACAAAGCTGATTTCTGAGAGACACAAGAGAAACGCAGCTATTTGATTTATGAACGCGCTTGGCTCATTTCATTCATAGAGTTTACACTTATTCGTCTATGATATCATACAATGTTTAAAACATTTAAATATACATATCAAATGATGTAGTGTTTTACAGTAGACCTACTCTTGACAAAGCTCTGATTTCTGAGACAGAGAAGGCAGCGCGGTTATTTGATTTGTGGCTGCTCTAAGTAGGCGTTCACTTCACACACACATTATTGCGTAGTAATTTTAGTGGCTTGTGTATAATTGTGCTATCCCCTGGCTCACCTGTTATTCGGTAGAATTCGTTGTGATGCTTTCCCTGCATCATTTGGCACTGTAATAAGTTTTCTCTCAGTAATTATTTGCCTTATTGCACTCATAAGGCAAATAATTAATAATAATTTGAGTGTCGTGTGCTGTGTTGTGACCGAAAGAGTGCGCAAGAGAGGGATCACATGCGCTAAACAGTTAATATATAAATGTGAATTATAAGTGTGCTCCAACTCTCGCCCGCTCTTTCGAGCACAACACAGAAGACGGCATGCAAGACTTATATAACAGCCTATATAGTTTTTCTTTACAGACCCGAACCCGACCCAAACCCGAAGCTATTCATGAAACCTTAACCCGAAACCGAACCCGACCCGAAACCCGCGAGTTCTTCGGGGCCCGTCGGGTTGCAGACCTCTAGCGGCTACACATTGTCATGTTGTAAATAAGACAACATCTGTATTGCAAATTTCGGCGAATGACTATGTGGCATGGACACACAAATCGGATGCGATACACAGTGTGGACGTCAATAATTTTAGATCAGATTCCAAGATTCCGGATTTGAAATGACAGTCTGAGCATAGCCATCACCAGGCTCAACACCAAAAACACTTGCCTCAGGTTCTTTTACATGATTATCCAAAACGTAGATCAAGACCCTTCTACGGTCAGAGTGGTTGTCTAGTTTTTCACCCAATCAATATTTCATATTTTCATTCATGCCCACTGAATCAAATATGACAGGCTGCTATAGACGGCCTCTCTTTAGACATCCACTGAAACCCTGCTGGCTGAGAGACGCGTCTAAGAATAAACTCACACAAGCTGTGTCCTCCAGCCATGCCAGCCCAACAGTCCCCAGGAGCCAGATTTAACTCACTTTGACAGGTGATGTCAACTATCAGAAACAAACTAATCAGCTTTGGCGGGACTTCTATTTGACCGTCCTCCTCTCACGAACACCCTTCACCTGTTTGAACTCTCACACAAGTCCTCTGTTTGAACCTCAGGTGAGGATTTTTCCGGTGGGTGGCTCAATTAGATTCCTTTATCATAGCATGGAGGCCAGGACTTGGTGAACTGTTAAATTAAATTTGCCCCTAAGCTGTTGGTAGAATTCCCTGACACAGCGATTAAGTGGTCTCTAATTCCCTCTCCTTGTTAATGTGGGGGTACACTGGGGTTTGACACTTGCTGAGGCGGGAGTTCTGAGGACGTGTCTTGCTTCGAGGAGACCCTGATACTTTGTGTCTTCAAATCCGGGTTGTCCTTTGAAACTTTAAAAGTTGTATTAAAGTTTCAAAAGAAAAGAAATTTAGAGCTTTTGTATCCCAAAAGACTCCCAATTAAATGTGGATATATGTTATATTGGTAACACTTTTCACTACGGTTCCATTTGTTAACATTAGTTAACTACATTGAACTAATAAGGAAAAAAATACTTTTAAAGCATTTCTTAATGTTAATTTCATAATTTACTAATACATTATTAAAATCAAAAGTTGGATCTGTTCATATTATTTAATGGACCTGAGCTAACATCAATTAAAATTAAGAGTTCTTTTTTTAATAACTAATGTTTACAGAATTTAATAAACTGTTTAAAATACTGTAACACATGTATTGCTCAGTGTTATTTAATGTTAGTTAATGCATAATGTTAACTAATGGGATATTATACAACAGTGATTTCTGGTCTTCGAAATTTGATTGGCTGATATATTATATTATATTATATTATATTATTTAGAGCTGTCAAATGATTACATTTTTTTAACTAATTAATTGCACGATGTGGTGATTAATTAACTGCACATCAAATTTGGCTGAGAAATTTCCCCCAAAAGATCATTTAAAGTCATTATTGTGTTGAATAAGAAAATAAGCATCAAATAGACTATAAAAAGTAGCTTTAGGGAAAAAAAAAAAAATAGAAAACATCTAATTTATTACACAAACTTTTAGGCTTCAATGGCCATGAGGGTGATTAAATGATGACAGAATAAAATTTTTTTGGTGAACAATACCTTTAATAGGTTTTTTAATATGGAAATATTATTTAATTTCATTATTTTTTTTAAATGAAATGATACTCTAAAAAAGAAACAAAAACTGCCAGTAGGTGGCGGTAAATGTCTAAATAAGTAAGTCATTGAGTCATTCATTCATCCATTCATTCAATTCGTTCAAACGGCCGATTCATTCAGGAATGAAGTAAACGGCTCTCTTTATGAATGGACCATTGAATCATTGGTTCACCCGACTGATTCACTCAAAACACGGATTCATTCAGAAACGAAGCACCGCTGTGTGTTGCTCAGATATGCACAACAGTCCCGCTTTGGCTTTATAGGTCAATTTTCTTTGGCAAAATTGAGCAAAAACAGACAATATTGTCTAAAATACACAATATTAACTTCTTATTTATCGAACTGTTGTATAAAATCAATATCACATTTGCACTCGTGCTATTCGGGACAAAAACATCACTCTTGAGTTGTTGCCCTGCTTCATGTTCATCACCAAAAATTAATTAAATTAATGCATTAATTAAATTAATGCTTTTAAATAAACTTTTCCTGATAATTTACTCACCCCCATGTCATCCAAGATGTTCATGCCTTTCTTTCATCAGTTGAAAAGAAATTAAGGTTTTTGATAAACATTCCAGGATTATTCTCCTTATAGACCTTATTTACCAGAGAAACAAGTGCGCGGCCATCTTTAGAATATTGTCTTTGAACTTCCGTTTTTGCGGTAGCCCTATATATTTCTATGGCATCGCTGTTGAAGAATAATTAGCTGGTGAAGTGGATTTACCTGCTGTAGAGTTCATGAAAGTTATCATGAGCATTGTTATGTTTAAAGCAGATGTTTTAACAAATGTCAGTAGACCGGGAAGATTTTAAAATGAGCAGTTAATTCATAAATACGTAAGATCGCTGTGGAAATACAAACCGGAAGTCAAAAAACGAGCACAGCGCTGAAAAGGGGCGGGGCTACATAAGGTCTATAGTGGACTTCAATGGCCTCCAAACGGTTGAAGGTCAAAATTACAGTTTCAGTGCAGCTTCAAAGGGCTTTAAACGATACCAGACGAGGAATAAGGGTATTATCTAGCAAAACGATCGGTCATTTTCGAAAAAATTCAACTGTATATGTTTTATAAACAAAATATCACCTTGAACGTACTTCCGCTTTCTGCATTCTTCAAAACGCTTACGCTGCATGTCCTACGCCTTTCCTATTCTACTTACGGAACGAACGCAGCACCAGTTTCGTTTTTTTCGGTGAGTAAATTATCAGGAAAAATGTATTTAAAAGTGGACTAATCCTTTAAATCAACAGCCCTAATTATATTATATTTGACTGTCTGTTAATTAATTACTTTAAAAAACCCTAAGTAGTATGTAAAATTTAATTATAAAATAGTAATGTATTGCATTATATGAAAAAAAAAAATATATAAAAAAAAATAAATGGTTTAATTAAAAAAAAACTTAAGTTTAATGCAATCTTTTTGCCAATATATATATATATGTATATATATATATAATGTCTATAATGTTGGTAGTTATAACATGTTATTATAACAACACAATTATTGAAATCAATTATGAGTTGCACCTCTCGTTCATTTCCCCAGAAAAGTGATCCATCGTTGTCAACTGCAATAATACTGGTTAAGTTCTGTATGTTTCAGGCGTTGGACTCTCACCTCTGCTGAGCAGCTGTAGGTTGCGCACTTCCTCTCTGACCTGTAGCTGTAGGACCTGCTGCAGGACTTCCTGTCTAAGTGTCTCTTGGATTATACCCATCCTCTCCAGCTTCTCTCCATTCAACCGCAACAGGGCACGACCTGAAAAAGTGTGTGAAGTAGAGGATGAATGACAGTTTAAAAAGTCAGTGCAAGCTTTGTAAAATAGCTAGATGGAACAGAAAAATGGATTATATCTGGAGAAAATTTGATCAATAGTATGGAATTGGTTTACATTTCTTTAAATCCTCCCAGAAGCCATCAAATTAATGTCACAAGTCTTGCCAACAGAACAAGCCAACCCATGAAAAAGTCTTTAAGATGTCATGCAGCTTTCTGAATATGAAACCAGTAACCAGACTTTCCCTTCCTGCGGTACAGTTTTAGCTCTGCTGCTTCTAAGACACCTAAATTTTGCCCAATATATAATTTGTGGATAAAGCAATTCCAGAACATTGTTATTAGCTCTGTGAAAAAATAAAAAATAAATCCTCCAAGGTGGTGGATGAAGAGAATGTCGACTATGAGCCATGAATTTTTTTGCACTGATTAGTTTGTCAAAAAGGTGACCAAATAGATGAGTCGAAACAACAACAAACTACTGGAGAAACAACAGCAATAGACGCCTGAGTTGACACGCTTGTGTGAGGGGGTTAAGAAATACTCGTGTAAACACATTAAGGTTTAAACACATTTTATCACTCATAACTTCTGAAGAGAAATAGCACAGATACACCAAGTATTCACACCAAAACTTAAAAGGTTAGTTGAAATTGAAAATTCTGTCATTAATGACTCACCCTCATGTCGTCCCACACCCTTAAGACCTTCGTTCAGCTTCAGAACACAAATATTTTTGATAAAATCCGATGGTTCAGTGAGGCCTCCATTGCCAGCAAGATAATTAACACTTTCAGATGCCCAGAAAACTACTAAAGACATATTTAAAACAGTTCATGTGACTGCAGTGGTTCAACCTTAATGTTATGAAGTGATGAGAATACTTTGTGCTCCAAAAAAAACTAAATAAGGACTTTATTCAACAATATCTAGTAATGTGCGATTTCAAAACACTGCTTCATGAAGCTTTGCGAATCTTTTGTTTCGAATCAGTGGTTCAGAGCATGTATCAATGTTGCCAAAGTCACATGATTTCAGTAAACGTGTTACACACAGAAGGGGACGGAGACACAGGTAATAGTTAAGAAGAGTTTATTTAACAACCAGAGGATGAATAGCAGAATGCAGGTGAGTAAAGGCAGGATTAGTTCGTGACTGTTGCTGTGACTGGATCTGATGGTGATTCTTATCTTTCCCAGGGAACGTGGATGCAGGCATGCAGGCAGAAAGGACACGATGACACTCACTGGAGACACTGGGAATCACGGAGAACACTGGAGACAGGTAATCAGGCGTTAAAGGAGTCCTTAAGGTAAGCATAGCAGGTAGGTATGCATTAACGAGACCAGACAATGACTGTGTGATCTGGAGTGTCTTAAGTAGTGCCGTGGTGATTGGTGCTGATGAGTGTCAGGTGGTTCTTGTTAATACTCAGGGGAGGGAGTGCGTTGTGATTGGGTGAGTAAAGAGCCTGGCGTGTCTGTGACAAAACGAGGCTTTGTTACATTGTAAGTGTTTTGAAACATTAAGAAATTTCAATGGTTCACGTGATTTTAGCAGTTTGATACACGCTCCGAACCACTGATTCGAAACAAAAGATCTGTAAAGCTTCGAAGCTTCATGAAGCAATGTTTTGAAATCATCCATCGCTAGATATTGTTAAATAAAGTTGTTATTTTGTTGTTTTTTTTTGCGCACAAAAAGTATTCTCATCGCTTCATAACATTAAGGTTGAACCACTGTAGTCACATGAACTGTTTTAAATATGTCTTTAGTAGCTTTCTGGGCATCTGAAAGTGTTAATTATCTTGCTGTCAATGGAGGCCTCGCTGAGCCAACGGATTTCATCAAAAATATCTTAATTTGTGTTCTGAAGATGAACGAAGGTCTTATGGGTGTGGAACGACATGAGGGTGAGTAATTAATGACAGAAATTAAATTTTTGGGTGAACTAACCCTTTAAGTATAGTTTCGGCTTAAGTTTCATTTCAGTTAGTATGCTACCTTAGAAGTCAGCTGCCTACAGTATGTAAGCGGTAGACAGCTTACTAGTTTTGCAACAGAGAGTTTATTTACATCAGCAGTCAGACAGACCGACGCCGTACCTCACTGTCCCGTCACTGTCAGAGCCTCGTCCTTCAAAAAACATCACAAAGCAGGAGAATTTATTGCCATTCGCCCCAAATGTGCTCGCTCTAATTAAGTGCATAAATCATCTTGTTCTCTCTTACAATATAATCATCCATCCTCATTCTCACCTGGCAAGTACACAGACACTCCCTCACAAGAACGCCAGACATAGAGTTTACGTAACAAGAGTCTATTTTAGGCCTCATTAATGAATGTGTTCAATTTCCGCACATATTGCTTTGTGTAATGATTACTAATGAATTTGGTTTATGTAAGGCTGATTTTGTGACCTTGGATGAGCTTATTGATTTGTGTGGTGTGTGTCCAGGAACATGGGCGCTGGACAGCTATTCCCCTCCGCAAATGAAACATAATGACCTTAATAACAGCTGGCTGTGGCTATTTCTCTGATGATGTAGTGGAATTGGAGAGATGAGTGCAGTGTGGTTTGGGGGTTCAGAGACTGGATAGCGATGATTACAGTTTTACAGATCATTTACAGAACTTCAAGAGCTGTCCCTTGAGAGAAACCACTACCTGGCATTTAATTACTTTCTCATAAGTGAGATTCGGTTACAGAAACTTTATAAATTCAGACACGGTGAACAAAATGCTTCATCTCGGTTAGTCAGTGGTTAGAGGCAGAATGGTTGACTTCTTTCAAGTCATAGCTTTCTTTCCTTCATTGACATATTTCCAATTTAAACAGGAATTTTAGTAGGGCCTCCATAGATACTTGGGCAACCCAGGCTATTGTAATAGAAAAACATGCCTCTACCTACATTTTTTGCAAAACTCCAAAAATGTATCTATACATACAGTACAATTCACTGCAGTTTCTAGCTGAAATGAACACTAGTGACAGTAAAACACCAAAAACTTTTATTCCTTTCCATGCAAATTGTGATTACAGGGGCAGATTATCGATTGATAAAGACTCAAAAGGGGTCATGAATTGAGAAATCAAATTTTCCTTGAGCTTTTGACATAAAGTATAACAGGTCATCATACTACAAGAATATCCTGTAAGTTTCAGAACTGAAAGGTTCCTTGTTAGTCCAAAAACAGCTTTTATTTAAACCAAGCCCAGATTACAACTGGTTGTGGAATGTGCCTCTATATTACATCATAGATAGGTGAAAGACCGCCTCTGCAGAAGAAGATGCACTACATCGCCTACTTCTACATCGTTACCACTGATTCACGCATGACAGGTAGTAGGTAAATAATGCTGCCTTCACATGCTATTGGAATATTTGATAATTTCCACTTCTGAAGTCGTGATTATGACCTCGAAATGGGAGGGCGTTCATGTGCAATTTTTACCTAGGAAACTCATATTTATGATAATTCCGAGAGCACGTGAAGGCAGCATAACAGAAATGACGCTGCATCGAGCAACTAAGCGATAAACATGCCTTTGAAGAGTGCAAAATGTTGTGCAGTGCCAGGTTGTGTATCTACATTGGATTTACAGAGAGCCTGAAGTTAAAAAATTATGCTGTGCCTTCTATATCGGATCCGACAAGAACGGCACAAAACACTTCTGTGAGTAAAGTTTTCACTGTGTCACTACTGATTTGTTACAGATAGTTTAATATGTATGGATTATGTGTACAAGTGACCAGTGATTTCTGATATGTAATTATTGTCAGATGTTCTTTGTCTCAAAATCATTTATTGTCAGTAAATAAAACCAGTGACTAAATGGTCAACTTCACATTGTTTCTCTTAGTAGGATGAAAATAATCTTTTAGTTAAACTGTGATTAAATTATATATAGAAAGCGATCAAAGAACGCTCCCTTTACAATCGCTAGCTGTCAATCAAACAGACTCTCGCCAAAACTCCCGTTAGAATCAACAAATCTCTTATTTACATTATTGCGTTTGCACTGTTATTTGTGATGAAAGCATTCGTTAGTGTGCAGAAATCGAGTTACAATGACGAGAACGCTGCATTCATGCACTCAACAACATGTCTTTGATCAGCTACATGCTCATCACTGCAACCTTTCATGCCACAATCTCAATATAATGCTATAATCAACACTTTTCACGATTAGTATACCTTGAGAACTGTATTAGTTAAAAATGTGCTAAAAGTTTTCAAGAGTTCCACATATAATACTTAGCTATTTTCATATGCAAATATATGCATATATAATTTTTTTTCCAGCTGAAGAACGATAAAAAAGCAAATCAAAATCCGTTCGAATTTAAGGAATTGTCTTGCTTCCTTTGAAGTTGCAATGAAAAAGACTCGGCCTTGTTTTTATTCCACTAGATTGACATCATCAGCTAAACTCACTGTTAGATTAGATCGATTGCACCAACTATTCACTTGAAACATAGCATGCTGAGGACGATTGCTGGTTAAAGCCATGTAAATGCAACAAGAACAGCAAAAACGTTGTATTCACTTTGAAACAGCAGTGCATGAGCTTAGAATAAACAGACTGTTATCGTCACCCTCCATAACGTAGTCACTATTTACATCTCATACCGTCTGTAAACTCTTGCGTTACCAAGGCAAGGGCCGTTGCATTTGTGCTATATTCCAAAGAGCTCTGTTATCAGTCCCACAGTGGAAAATGAAACAATATCTGTACCGGCTGGGCCTGATCGGCCTGGAATGGAATGGTTAAGCAACGAGAACGAATTGGCCCGATGGTGGAAAAGCGGCTTTTGTTAATATTATTGTGTAGGTTAAGGCTGGCCATACAAATTAAGATTTTAAGCCCGATATTGGGCCCGATTTGTAACCTCCAACGATCTGGGGAGTGTGGCCCAATTCAAGGTTTCTCACAAATGACTTTTTGTTCAAAAAATCCTCAGTTGTGTGGTGTCATTATTATGATTATTTTACTGCTCCCGTTCACATAGGAGCCCATTTGATCCCAAATCGTAATATCAAACATAATTGATCGGGCTGCCTCTGACGTGATTCCCACGATAGTCAATGAGAGCGAGCAAGCTTCACCAACGGGATGTTGCGTGCTTCTTTAGCTGAAACTTGGCAGCCACAAACATGCCACGAAAGTGGAGTATTGAGAAAGAAGATCACCCATATTCTTTTTTTCTCCTTTTTTTTCTCTCACGCCAAGAGAAACAGCTGACGACGTCGATCATAATCCATTTGTTTTTCTTCTCAAGTCACGTTTGATCTTGCGAGTCTGAGATCTTGTCTCACTGTGAAAATGTTACTACAATTTTAACCAGCAGATGTCCTCAGTATGCTATGTTTCGAGTGAATAGTTAGTGTAATCGATCTAATCTAACAGTGAATTTCGCTGTTGAAGTCAATATAGTGGAATAAACACGCCTTTTTCACTGCAACTTCAAAGGAAGCAAGACAATGTTGTCTAAACTAGCACTGTATACCTGAGATAATTTTATGTTACACTGTTTGCTAGCCTCCTAAAATGATCTCATTGTTAATACTTCTCACCGTTTATTCCGAGGGTATGACCGATTGTTTTCCATTTATCCATTTTCTTTAAAGTATCATTGAAAAGGGGGTTTGACTTGTCAAACAGTGATAGCTTTTTCTGGACCTCGGTGGTTAACTTCTCCACAATGACGTCTGCCATTTTAAAAGCGTGCGAGCTTAAATTCGAATGGATTCTGATTGGCTGTCATTGTTTTATCGTTCAACAGCTGGAAAAAAATTGTTCTGAAAGTGATCCCAACGATATCGTTTCTCTATATCGTTATTGTTATAGCTGTGGTGTGGACACTGCTATTTTTTATATTTAGAACGATTTTTAGAACTATATCTTTATCGTTATCTTTATAGTTATCGTTCTTGGTGTGAACGGGCCTTTAGTGTACGTTATTTTCAAATGTGATCAAAAGTGCCACTCACTGGACTTTTCATTTCTGGACTGTAACGATACGTACATTAACCCACATATTAAAAAATTGCCATTTCCACATTCATCTGTTATGAATAAAACTGAACATGCTTTTCATGCCACTCACTGGACATTTTGTTTTGAAAGTGTGTAAGCAGCAACATCATTTTGCAGAAATGTCGCCACAGGCACATTTTTCCAATGAGCCTGGGTTGTATTTGGCCCTGTTGCCATCACAATCAAAGATGCTCTCCACACAGCAAGTGCAGAATGATGCTACAACTGCGAGCCAGACTCGTGGGTTACACCGTCACAATCTAGTTGTCTTGTGTCGCATCACACTACGCAGCACGCTTCCAGTGTACAGATGGTGCAAACATCTGTGCCCAGATGCCCAAGGCATGCCAATGTCATTCTCCGACCTTGGTCAGGAGATAATGAAAGGCTTGTCTCTTTTACGTCACAGCCACAATGACACAAGACACTTTCAAAATTAGCAGTAGATAGGGGTGTGACGAGACGGGTATCTCACGAGACAAGACACGAGATTGAGTTCAGGAGAAGAGATTTTTACACAGTATTTTTAAGAAATCCTCAATGACGAAATACATGACTAGAAAAATAGTCTGCAGGTGCATTTGAAATGCTTTAACTAATCATCTTGTAATGAATGTCATTTCAGTTCAACTTTCTGAGTATGAATTATCATATGTAATTTACACTGTAAAAGGTTTTGCCACAAACTCAACTGACTGGCTTCTCTCCTGTATGGTTTCATAAGAGTCTCTTCAGACCTCAGAACTGTACATGATTTATGAGCTTCTACAACTTTTTGATCTCCAAATAGAGACCAAATTTTTCTTCAAGCATGATACAGATCTAAGAGATGGTTACAACTACACATCCCAGCCTAAGATAGCTTTCATATTTGAAGATATTTGCATGCATCAGGGAGCTGCTTTCAAAAAGCGGAGTATTGAAATCACGTTAGAATGGTTGCTCGCGATTTACTTTTGCTTTCAATTTCAAGATCGCGTGTACTCTGTGAATAGGGAGCGGCAGTGCTGAGCACACATTCTGTAAGATCAGACATTTGTCAGACGCTTTTAGGCTCTGTTGCGCAATGAATCCTCCGCCATGGTCTTGTCAGTCACTTACTTTCGTCACATGATCAGTGAACTCTGATTCCCGCTGAAGTACGCACAACCCTGCTGCTCGTGTTGGATGAGCTGGATGGAATTGAAGCGACCGTTATCCAACTGAGCTTTAGGAGTTTTAGGAGTACACTACAAATGACTACAAATGATTAAACTAATAGACACTGACTAAAAGCTTTCTTGACTAAAAGCAATTTCGATTTTATTGGGTCTTTAATGTGATTTGCTGTTCAGTGGAAGAGATCAGCTGCAAAACTGAAGCTATTTTACAGAAATATTAAAGAGATACAGGAGCGGGCAGTGTGAGAGGACACCTGTGTGTGTGTGTGTGTGTTTGTGTGTGTGTGCACGTGTATGTTTGAACAATAAAGAACAAAGCCCTTAACTTGAATCGCAAGGTGAATTACAAACAGAAAGAGAAAGAGAGGGATGGCAAAAACAAAGAAAGGCCTGGAACACTATACTGAAATGGCCCATCCTCAGCATATTACAGTAAATCACTGCAATTCACAGGACACCACTTTATTAAGCTCTGTCTCTTGGCTCTATATGTATGATATACAGTAGGAATCTTCACCTATAATATCCAGAGAGCTTTAACGGGAAATAGGAAGCGTTTTTTCCATTTTTGGAAAGGTGATTTTTAAAGTAAACTTCTGTACAATTGTGAAAGAACATATTTGCATGCTATTAAATTGCGGTGGCTCACACTAAATTAATGTGTTGGGGGCTTTCCTGAACTTGTGATGGGGTTGAACAGTTCAAACTAAGATTCCTACAGCCCTGCATCTCTCTCTGTTATCAATGTGTGCTGCTTGCCCTGTTATCTCCTATGTGATTTATGGATATGTCATGCTTGACAAATCGTGACGAATGAAGAAACGACAAATGATGAATATTAAATGAGAGTAGAACTGGACAAATCGACTCAAAAATTGTGATGTCACATTTTCTGAAGGTAAATAAGTGGTGTGATGAGGGGCATCAAACTTCACAGACACAGATATATCCAGTTTCCTTTTTTTTTTCATTAGGGCCCAAGCACCAATAGTGTGAGGACCCTATTGCAATTGCTCGGTCAGTTCTTCTTCTTCTCCGAAATGAATCGCATTTTTGAGGGCCTAAACATGCTTGAAAACTCATGAAACTTCATAGGTGGTGAAAACTTACGTCTGATATGGGTTTCAGAATTAGGTGTGGCAAAATGGCTCGATAACGGCACCTACAAAATTTCAATTAAGCGCCCTTCACGCTACGTTTAACGTACAACTATGAAATTTGGTAGACACGTGTAACAGCCCAATACCGAATCTGTAAACCCAACAGGAAGTGAGATATTTAGAATTTTCTCTGCAAAATTTTGGCACTTTTTGCCATTTCCACATGTTGTATTTTAACAAACTCCTCCTAGAGCTTTAATCAGATCAACATCATATTTGGTCTGTCTAATCTTAAGGCCTTTGCGACGTTAAATTGCGAAGATCTAGAGTTTTCGCTGAAGGGCGTGTCTGTGGCGTCCTGACAAAGTTCGATGTTTCACCCTGAAACAGGAAGTTGTTGTAACTTGGGCATACAATGTCCGATCTGCCCCAAACTTCACATGTTTTTCTAGAGTCCTGACCTGAAGACATCTACATGGCAATATTCAGTTACAGTCATAGCGCCACCTGCGGGCAACAGGAAATTACATGTTTTACACTGTAATTAACTCCTCATAGAGATTTAACCAGATCGACATCATATGTTGTCAGTCTAATCTTAAGACCTTAGCGATGATAAATATCAAAGATCAAAGCAGGAAGTTGTTGTAACTCAGGCATACTATGTCCAATCTGCTTTAAACTTCACATGTTTGATAACAGTCCTGGCCTGAAGACATCTACATGGCAATATTCAGTTACAGTCAAAGCGCCACCTGTTGGCAGCAGGAGGTGTGGCACTTTGAAATGACTTTGCCATAATTCTCCTTTATTTACACGCTTACATGCATGTCGCCCACTATTTTTCTAAGGCCAACGGGTGGCGGTGAGCCCGGGTTCGAGGGCCCTTTCATCGCTGCTTGCAGCTTTAATTATCAGTTGTGTTTTTATGAATGTGACTGATCTATTGTTAGCTGTACCACTAATACAGTGACAAAAGTTTAAGAAATATTTTACAAAAAAAGAATATAACTACTTTATTTTATATTTTATATTATATCTACTATATTTTAGTATGCATATATTTATTATTATTTTCAAGAATTGCCTGCATGACATCATATTATTATATTTTATTTAAATAGTTTTGTTTCTTACTTTTTATCAGTAATGTACATTAGGGTGTTTTGTGTTACATTTTCTGTTATTTAGATCATGTTTATTGCATTATTTTAGTGTTGTGTGTTATCCTGATGTTGTTTTGTGTTTGTGTGAGTATACAATGAATGGCCATATTTTATGGACCGGTCACTTGTGATGAAATGATTCATCATGCGGCTTACATCAGTACATTTTCCCCCGGTTTCACAGACAAGGCTTAAAATGCATGTTTGAGCTGTTTTAACTGAAAGCAACTTGCACTGAAATATCTTAAAAGATGTATAAAAAAAAACAGTTTTTTTCCAAGGCACGTTTATAAAATTTGTTTGTTTGTTTGTTTTTTACGGTGAATTTCTGGCAACCACAGCTGCCGTTGTATTTAACAGGATATTTTTTGAGTAGTAAAAATGCATATCTGTATAAAAACAGGCAGCACTACATTATACTGTATAAAAGATGTTATATGCAGGAAATAAATGCAGGTCCGATCCAGGAAGCATAAACAAAAAGGATTTAAATTCTATGCATTATTATCTTCATTATATGAATTCTGTTGTTCTCGATTGCCAAAATAAAACCATCTAATTCAGAACAAATTCTGGACCAATTCATATTCTTCAAGCTAATGTTTCCTTTTCAAACCACACTCTCCATACATCCATCTTCATGCTAAAAATCATCAATTAATGAATTATATCCTGTTAAGCCTGATGTATAGGCTGTTAAATAAATTGCTGGTGTATGTAACTACTAGGGGCTTATGGGTTATTATTGGACATGCCCCACTGACCCAACCTCCAGTTGCCCCTGGGGGTTTAGGGGACAGTCACGGGCCAACTCTGACCCAGTTTCCAGCTCTGAGAATTCACACATCGCTGTGAGGATTGCATTCGCTTCCCAGTCACTCACAATAGGCTGGGAAGAACAATTAGAGCATGGGTGATGCTAACAGCATTACACAGGATAATGGAAACGTCCGTAACTAGCCAGAGGTGCTTCTTGAGGCTGATATTTGGACTTTGTTTTCATTTTTCATTGTGATATGGCGGTGCTTGCTTTATGAACCTCTCTAACACACACACACACACACACACACACACGCTAATTCAATGCTTTTAAATTCAGCCCTCCAGAAACACTTTATCCAGAATTGCTGTTTGTCTGAGGCTTTTGTGTAGCAGCAGACAGCACAGGTGAACAGAGCAGAAATGAATTCCCTGCAGACAGGTTTAATGTGCTCCCAAATAACGCCCTGAAGATAGTGATAGAGGTGCTGTCAAAAAACAAGATGAGGTGGAGTATAGAGGAAAAAGAAATATGGTTTCAAACAGTTGATCTTAAAAAGAATACTTTGTTCTTTCAATTTATCTTACATTTATGACAAAAGAAAAAAAAAAAAGGGCAGACTGAAAAGACATTTAGTTACTTCATGATATAAATATATCATCCATCCCAGCAAAATTGTGATTTGTTACTGGGTCAATGACAAAGAAGTGTGTACATGAAAAAAAGAAAAGGAAAAACTTTATTTTAAAACTAATGTGCCACATAAAATGTACACTTTAAAAACATACAGATTGAAGACATTTAAATGTATTTTGAGGGTTAATATATATATATATATAGAGAGAGAGAGAGAGAGAGAGAGAGAGATTTTTTTACAAGGTGAACTAACATTACTTTATCATCAAAAGTCAGATTATCAGATATTTTAAGAAATTTATTGATCTTCATGAAGGTCTGGTTATTTATTTATTAATTCATTCATTCGAGCAATCATTTTATATAACAAACATTAATGTAAGTAGTACAGTATGTGCTGCAGATCATTTCAATAGTTCTATTTTACAGTTTAATTTACTATAGGTCCTTGCTAACATTGCCCACATGTACACTGTAAAAACTGGTTATGGTTTAGTTGATGACAATAATAAACTCAATAGTACACTCTTTTGAATTCTATGGTTTTACATATCAGGACATACTAAAGAATCATCTGGTCCTTGACAAGTCATAAAATTACGTAAATACAACCTCAGATGAACAACAACACATGGCATATTACACAGTGTCATGGTTTATTTAACAAAAACTAGGCCAAAATGGAGAAGTCACGCGTGACAAACTAAGTACACCCTTACTGTTAACATAGGAATTAAGAGGGTAAGTATCAGTCAGGCGCTGATAATCAAATGCCTTTGATTAACTGGTCATCAGAAAGTGTGAGAACTTCTATAAAAGCAGAAGTTTGGGCAGTTTGCTTGTCTGGAGGCTTCAGGTGTGTGTTAACACAATGCCAAGAAGGAAAGACATCAGCATTGATCTTAGAGAAGCAATTGTTGCTGCCATAAATCTGGGAAGGGTAATAAGGCCATTTCCAAACAATTTGAAGTCCATCATTCTATAGAGAGGAAGATTTTTCACAAGTGGAAAACATTCAAGACAGCTACCAATGGCAATTTGGCCATTTCTAAGTACTGGGGGGACCTGTCTATGCGCACTGCTCAGAGAAACTGCAAAAAACCCAAGAGCTACATCTTAAGACTCTACAGGCCTCAGTTGGCATGTTAAATGTTAAATGTTAAAGTTCATGACAGTACAATTAGAAAAAGACTGGACAAGTATGGCATGTTTGGAAGGGATGCCAGGAGAAAGCCTCTTCTCTCTAAAAAGAAAATGGCAGCATGGCTTAAGTTTGCAAAGTTGCATCTGAACAAACCACAAGACTTCTGGAACAATGTCCTTTGGACAGACGAGACCAAAGTGGAGATGTTTGGCCATAATGCACAGCGCCATCTGGCAAAAGCCAGCATATCAGCATATCAGCACAGTCACCTCATACTAACTGTCAAGCACGGTGGTGAAGGAGTGATGATTTGGGCTTGTTTTGCAGCCACAGGACCTGGGCATCTTGCAGTCATTGAGTCGACCATAAACTCTACTGTATACCAAAGTATTTCAGTCAGAATGGCTGAAAAAGAAAAGAATCAAGGTGTTGCAGTGGCCCAGTCAGAGTCCAGACCTCAACCCGATTGAAATGCTGTGGTGGGACCTGTGGTGGTGAGAGCAAATCTGCTAAACAGAAAACAAATCTGCTAAAAGTTTTATCATGTGTTTAAAGCTTAAAGCTGCAGTCCGTCATTTTTTGTTCAGTTAAAAATGATCCAAAATCAATTTTTGAGCAAATACATAACCAGCCAGTGTTCAAAACTATCTCCTTACCTTAACCGGGAAATTCGAACATGCAACCGTCATTACGTCACGTCTGTTTACATAAAGAAGGAGCTCCAGCTAGAAGGCTATATCAAATGTGACGATGCTGCAGGTGATGGATTATTTATAGCCTTTTCTCACAGCAGCTGAAATAATTAAACTGTCCAAATGACAGTCATCAGTGACAACTGTAGATTCACCCAGAGTCAAAAGCAAAATACTTCAGACTGCGGAGTGGCTACAAAAATTGAAATCTACAGGTAACGTTAATACACACTAAATACACATAGTCACGCAAAGCTGATGTTGTTAACATTAACAGTTTGAGAACAAAGTATAACAATAATAATAATGTGCACGGTTTGACATGATCCGAGCTAAGCGATCGTTAGATTTAATCACCATTGGTAGCGTGATTTATTGTAATGCTTTTTTTCTCAGTTGGTCAGAACAAAAAGTGGCAGATATGTTATTTACTTGTTCAGATGATATTTTCCAGTGAAAATTCTTATTTTGGTCATACTTCCAAGACGTAGAATCTGTGATTCTGAAGTACTGTATCCACACCGGTGTGGTGACTGACAGCTGACTGACGCGCTGAAGATGATAATTACGCAAATAACTGCAATTGCAGGTTTTAAACAGAGATAGCGACAAAGAGCCAAAACTTACGGACTGCAGCTTTAAATTTATTTTGCCAACTTTTAGGAGTACACTAGTACACCAATGTATGGACGTTTGTTTCTGCCACTAAATAAAAAATAAAAAAGCTAATTGAGACTTTTTATCTCACAATTCTGACTTTTTTTTTTTTAGAATTGCAAGATATAACCTCTCAATTGTGAGTTATGAAGCCAGAATTGTGAGATAAAAAGTTGTAATTATCTTTTAAATTGTTTTATTCCATGGTGGAAAAAAGCTTCCTTACCAATGACTTTATAGTTAACAGACACTGACTAACAGCTACAAAACTGCCATATTTGATTTCATTTTAAAAGATGCAGTACTTACTAGAAATGAATGTGGATGCAGTGCAAGGCAATTCACACTTGCAGCTGTTAAACATCTGACTCAAAAGACCGATAACTATGTTGGAGCAGAAACACTCTGAGCCTGAAGCAAGTGACGGTCTTGTCTGACATGAGTCAGTGTTTTACAGTGTGTGTAACAGTGCTTCAAGCTACAGTGCCAATGACCCGGTGAAAATGACACACGCAAACACTCACTTAGAGACACACACCATCTTAGAAAGAGGCTTGATATATGAAGCAATAAATAATAGTGCAGATAATAGAATAAGGCCTCTAGCTAGCACCGGCGCCCGGATGAATTACTTAAAGGGGCATTTGGAGGGGGCACACATTTGTCACTACAGCCTAACTTAATGTAATGCTGCTAAAATGAGTGCTTGTGCTGTACCGTCACTGTCTGAAGGACAGGAAGATTCACGGCATGCATACACATAACCCTAAAAACATATGAACGTTAGAAGCACCAGGAAATGCACAGAAAAAAAATACAAAGAATTTGCATAATACGACGCTTTAAAATATCTGAAAATTTGACTTCTTTTATACCAAGTCAAGGTTAGTTCAGGTTGAAAAATGTCATGTCACTATTTCATAATTTGTAAAAAAATAAATAAAAAATAAACACATTTTTACCACGTAAAATGGATTTAAAAGCTTTTTTGAAAAAATATGTTCACATATGTATTAAATGATAAATTAAATTTTTTAGCTTCATTTAATTGAAACTTTTTTTGGTATAAAAGTTTTTCAAAACCATATGAAACCAACATGAACACAGTACATTTCTAAGAACTTACCACATTTGTTTTAAACTAGATTATTTTTCTTTATCATGGATATGTGTCATTGTCCCCAATACAAACCATCCTTTACTGATTGGCTAGAAGACATCACATGACTCATATGACATGGGCATCTATGATTCAAACACTCCACTCATTTATACTGTCTGTGTGCCATCACAAATATTACAAATCCCACAAATAACAAAAGCTGTGAATGTCTACCTTTGGTAAATCCATTTAGTCTCGGCTCCCTCTTCAACACTGCTAAATTACCAGGAACAAATGTACGGTTGGCAGTGTAAAATGATTTTATTACTTGGAAGCGCCGCTCCGGTGACCCCTAGATGGTGAGGCCTCATGGAAATGACTGTGATTTGACAAATGGCTCAACATTACGGTGTATAATTGTCCATTAGTGAGAGAACGCAGTGCACACGGCTCTGGGAGTTGGATGAGAGTGTGTTAGAGGATGTGGCCTGCCAAAGCTGTTCCTCAGAGAGACCAGAGTAAGGCTTTGCGGATCTATGATGATCCTCGGCAGCTTCATCAAAGAATTACTGGATAATCAGATTTTAAAAATCATTTTGGATCATATTGATTAAGTTTATTGTCATTAACTAAAACTAACCAAAACTAAAATCCCTACTTGAAATAAAATAAATGTAAACTGAAATACAAGAAAATATAAAAACATTAAACTTATTTTACTTCAGCTTATATATATATATATATTACTGGTCAAAACAGTACAGTACAGTATAGTACAGTTAAAACAGTTAAAGTTAAGAAGTTGAAAAGCTGTAGTACTGTATTTATTACAATGTTTCAAATAAATCCTATAGGATTTTGCAAGTAAGGTGAGGTCATGTGTGAGAGTGTCTTTATGTAGGTGGGGGGCTAGAAAATATTTTTCTATACAAAAGGGGAAAAGACTGGCAGAAAAATTTTGCAAACCACTGGTTTAACCTGAAGTAGTAAAATAACTCACTAAAGCTGACATAAAAATGTAAAAGACTTATATGGACATTAAAAAAAAAGAATAAAAATGACAAAAACATAAAACTACTTTAACTATGAAAACAAAATATAAACATAAAAACTGATTTTAAGAAATATTAATAAAAACTATAATAGTATATTAATGATACAAAAATAACACTGATATCATTCAGGCAGATTTGTAAACCGGTTTAACAAACTAAATGAAGAGAACTCACTCAAAAGAGCAGCTATGTTTCCATCCAAAGCTGCAAATTTAACTTATGCAAAATTGGAATATCGCATAAAACATTTGCAAATAAAGCAGCGTTTCCATCCCATGTGTTCAAGACAACAAAATCACCACTTTTTAAGAAACTGGCGTAAAATATCTATAATAAAAATTGAAGTTGCTGCAACCGGAGAAGCCTCTGACTCTTTTTTTGAACATCTTTACTTGCGCCTCTGAGCGTGCAGACAAAACGCAATAAACGCCTTTATGTAATCTTGCATTTGGATTAATGGTGTTTGAGAACACAATCGAATGAGACACTTTGGTATTAATACCAAATCATTTTGATCATTTTTTTGATGACTTTGGCTCTTTCATTTAAAAAAGACAAACACAAAATTTGAGATGTTGTGCAGTGAAATTGGTCCGCTGGTTAGTCCACTTATCCACTCATATGATCTACTGAGGCAATGACACATTCCATCGTAGTGTATGTGCATGTCTTTTTATTGGATAAAAAATGATCTGCCTCAATTGAGCGCAACAATTTTTTTTCAGCGCACTTTTAGAATTTATGCGCAACTTGTCGTTTCCATCCAGAATTTTTTAGGCAATATCTCAAAAATCACATAAAAATAGGTGGATGGAAAGAGCTCCCCTCACAAATTGGGCATTAACTATATCAAGACTATAAAATATCCCAAAGCAGTTTCCATGACATTTCCAAGTCTAAAAAACACAATTTTGAAATTCCCTGATACTGGATGTCCAGGTTATCCAAACGTGTGCTGTGTCATGAGGAGAGCTGTGCAGTACCTGTGATGGCGTGGTGAGAGAAGGCCTCCACGTAGGTCAGATAGTTGTGGGGACAGTGTTTCTTCAGCCACTTACACACGTCCTGCTGAGTCCAAAGCACCACTGGTTTGCATAAGCTGGAGAGTGTTGGGCTGGTATGGTACACAGTGAAGGCCTCTCCTGGCTGGATCTATGGAGTAGGGAAACATCCTTATTGTGTGTGTTTACATGCACGTTCTTAAACCGATTATGCTTAATAAGCCAAGAACGCTTGTGGTCATGTAAATGTGTTAAACCGTTTTCCTCATAAGGTCATAAACAGCTCAAGAATAAACCAATCGACAGAGCTAGCATGTAAACACCTCAACCTGCGTTCTGTCGGGTTATTGAAGTGCGCATGTGTGATATGTGACAGGAAAGCATCCTTATACGGCAGATTTAAGGGCATTCAGCCATAGCGAGTTTTTTGGGCTAGAGGATGAGGAATACTGTATATCACAAACTCCAACATTTTCTTGACCCAAGAAATATAAATAATGTGTTATCTTCTCGTGCAGCCAAAGGACAAGTGGTACAGTTGTAGAAACTTCAAATATGAGACGAGAATGAGTCTGTGCAAGTTTCATAGCTGGACGATTTCAGTTCTTAGCTTATTGGTGTGCATGTAAACATGCTCAGTGTCACCATCTCCAAAGAACCCAGTTTAACACTGGTGCAAAAATGCATACAGTTAACAAGGAAACACTCTCACCAGGCTTTAAAACTAAAAAAAAAGTTTAAAATTGAAAAAAAAAAATCTATCTTTAATACTAGAAAACAACAGATGGATTAGTAGGCAAGAAGAATGTGAAAAATGGTTTGCTTTCATATCTTCAGGGTGTACTTACAGGGTTCTTTTTCTTTGAAAGCACTAATTAAAACAACTAGCGCTGCATGCTTCTGTGTAAACAATGCTCTTCTAATTACACGCACACTTTGTTCTGACTGCCGCAATGAGCAGAAAGATTCATCAAAACACGCTTTTATGGCTCTCTGCTGCAGATTCTTGCATAGGGAGAGCTGTAATAAAAACTTTTACTAGGATATATTACGCTTGCGTGAGAACATGATGAAATCCAGTGTTAGCTTGTCTAAACTATGAGAGTAAACACTCACAGGGCCTCTCAGGGCCTGGTTTGTTTAATCGTGACTACTATACTTTAGTAAGTTACATTGTGTGAAAGACCTTAAAACTTGTGCACAGAAAACATCAGTAAGTCACAGTCTTATTTCTAAGGTAACATGCAAATAACCCTGTAAAGCCTGAAATGAAAAAAAAGAAAAAAAACTTTTTTGAAATTTTAATCTCAGTTGTCACTCTATATCTCCCAATAATATGTTTAAGAAAATATTTTTAAACGCTTATGATCAAAGCTCTGTAGTTTTTATTGTAGCGGAAAAACAAATAATGCAATGCAATGCAATGATGATTAAAATAATGTTAATATAAACGTTCCTAAAAAGCCTGAAGGATCATTTTGATACTAACATTTTAACATGATTTTTCAAAAAAGAAAAAGAAAAGTAAATCTAAGTTGCTTCAGTCCAGTAAGTGTGTGACTAAGCGGGAAACAGGTTCGAATCCAAGTGCAAGCTTTTATTAGATAAGAGCGTAGTCGTACAGGCCAGGTCAAAACAGGGGTAAACAGGAACAGCAAGGGACAGGCAGAATCGTGGTCACAGTACAGGCAGTAGATCGGGGCAGGCAGATATCACTCACAGGTCAGGAAACAATACACAGTCCAAAGATATGCAGCAGAGAATCATAAACGGGTGACAGGCAGACAGAATAACAACGCTCAGAAATGTAACAGAGTTAACAAAACAGTGGTGTGTGGTGACCAAAAGTCTTTTATAGTCCGGTTAATGTGCTGCAGCTGGGGGTGGTGATTAGTTATTAGTGTGGAGTGTGTGCAGGTGACTGGCAGGGAGGATTATGGGAATTGGAGTCCGGGAATTGACAGGAATCGTGACAAAGTGTTTGTCTTGAAATATTAATGACAATATAAAATGTATTTTTATGTTTACTTTATAAAAACCAGTAGAGATTTCACAGCTAAAACACACATGATCTGAAGGGTGACGTTTTTTTACAAAAGGTCCTTTATTTAAGGTACTAAAATAGTATAATCTATCAGTAAGTAGATTTTGTGGAACCGTTTTTTTCAGCAAAGTTGATCATTTAGAAGCCTTATATGCGTGCATCAAATATGATACAGTATTTTATAACCATTTACAGAAAATATCAACAGAGGACTGCTGCGACACTATTTGGTCACACTTTAGTTTAGGGTCCATTTCTTTCTATTAACTAACTATTATGACTTTTGCCTCAATAAACCCCTAATTACTGGGGATTGTTAAGTATTGGGTAGGATTAAGGGATGTAGAATATGGTCATGCGGAATAAGGCATTAACATGTGCTTTATAAGTACTAATAAACAGCAAATATCATGGTAATATGCATGCTAATAAGCAACTAGTTAATAGTGAGAACTGGACCCTAAAATAAAATCTTACCCATTATTTAATAGTTAACAAACTGTATATATTAAACTGAAAGCACTGAATTATTAAGGTGTTTGTCACATTTACTGTTGCTCTGTGAAATTTTGACATTTTAGAAATCCATGCGGTCAGGAGTTTTGCTTGAGGGTGAATAAGTTTCCCATGCAAATTTCACAAGAATTTGCCACATTGACTAACAGAAAGCTGCTTGGTTTGAAAGTACAGAAACAACTTCTGTGTGAGCAGTGCTTCATACTTCTCTACATTGTTGACAACAGACAATGAATCAAAATTTTGCAATTGTAAACACACCTGTAGTGTAGACCACTATCATCCCTTCAAGAAGTGAGTGTATATTTCAAATAAAAGGACTATGGTTAGTCAGAATGACGGCAACTCTTGTAGCAAAGGAAGTATTTGTTGTCAAGAGCTGCATGTCACATTAATCAACCCCTAATGACAAAGACCCATTTTCACTCATACAGAAAGAGACAGGTATTGACTTCAGTAGCAGACAGAACAAAACAGGCAAAAAAGATAGTGCAAAAAGATACTGATGAGACATAAACATCATTATATTTTTGGGAAAAGTGAAAGCCATCACAGAAAGGGACTGAAGTATGGCTGAACATACAGGAGCGTACCTGTGGAAAAGCCTGAAAACATGATTCAGTGCGAGAAAAAACAATGTAAAACACAGAGAAGAAGCAAATGAAAGAACAGCATAGGAAAAAAGCAAGGATTCAAATGACAGAATATAATATAAAAGATGAAAAGAGAAGTAATTTAATCCTATGCATATTATTTCTCTGTGTGTAATAGGAGTCATATTTCTGCTTGGTACTTTCCGTGAACAGGGCACAAAATAGAAAATGAATCCCTTAAAGGTGCAATAGGTAAGATTTCTGTCCACTAGAGCTTCAAAACAAAGGCATAGCTTGATGATGCCAAGTTTGAGAGTGGAATTTTAGGACATGTGGTCTTCACATTACAGCCGGTGGAAACAATCGGGATAGGACTCAGGAAGAAATCATGTTCATGGATGTGATTATTAACGTTACTGTAGTATAAAGCAGAGCAGGACCGAGTGTTGTGGGAGCTGAACGAGGAGCTGGAGCGATTGCGCAACACACGCCTCACGAGCAGCGGAACTTTTATTATGCCACAGTCGCCCGCGCCGCTTCCGCTTTTCCGGTCATGAGTATGAGGTAACACAGCTCTGTTTATCATATTAGATACATTTGAGTGTGTTGAAAATGATGTTATAACGTTACTCTGTGCGTTTGCTCGGCGGCTTTGAGACACACTGCAGTAAGATAGATCGATTTTAGAATATCATATTAAATGCTGGATGGCTTGTGTTGATAAATGGCATGCAATTAATTTTAAAACGTATTGTATGATGGAGAAAATTCTGTATTACTGTTACTAAAAATAAAGCTGCTTCTGATTATGCTATGTTAGTTACTTCACAAAATAGTGTTTTTCTCTGAGGCATGGTAAAGCATGGTACTCGCAAAAAAACAAGAATATTAGATTTAAACAATAAGACTAAACGTGTTGAGCTATATGACAGCAATTAGTTTTCTGTCTATAAATATATCAAAACAGTTGTTCCCTTGTCTATTAAAACACCTAATATATTAAAGCGTCTTTGGTGTTTCCATGGTTTCTACAAAATAAAACCGGAAACCGAGGGTAACGCGGGTATGACGCAATTGACAGGCGACTCCTCACACGTCCCGGAGCCTTGGATAAAATTGAAATGTTCTCATGATTTACAAATAGTTGGAAACATTTGGGATATTGTAAGTACTCAAGTGATCAAAATATATAACACTGGCCTAGTGGTTTTTGGATATTTTACTGCAAAAATCTTACATATTGCACCTTTAAAGGGAGAGTTCACTCAAAAAAAAAAGTCTGTCATCATTAAGACCCTCATGTTGCTCCAAATCTGTTTAACCTTCTTTCTTCTGTGGAACACAAAAGAAAATATTTTAGATTTTTTTGCCCATACAGTCAATGTGCTCCAATATTGTTTGATTTAAAATAGAAGAAAGAAAGTCATACAGATTTGAAATGACATGAGGGTAAGTGAATGACATATGACTCATATTTCAGCGAACTGTTCCTTTAAATGAACATCAAAATCAAAAATCTTTTTTATAATAAATGTATAACATTTTAAGCAATAAATACAATAAAAAAGCAAAACACAAGTACTGTAACAGGGTCGCAAATGTAGCTAAAATATTATTTAAACTTTCGATCAGTAGCAGGTAGCTAGTTTGAGACTAAATGTTCGTTCTCACTTACTGATAAACTTATATTTCACATAAATTAAAGACAAATTTGATCATTATTACAATACCATGGGGAATAGGGTTGAACGGTTGAGCCTGATGAATGCATTCAACATCAAAATGTGTGTACTCTGCAAAAAATTATGTTCTTCTTCAGTGTTTTGTTCTTGTTTTCCAGTACAAATATCTAAACATTCTCAAAGGGATAGTTCACCCAAAAATGAAAATTCTGTCATCATTTACTCACCCTCAAGTTGTTCCAAACCTGTATGAATTTCTTTGTTCCGCTGAACACAAAGGAAGATATTTGGAAGAATGTTTGTAACCAAGCAGATCTCACCCCCCATTGACTACCATAGTATTTTTCTTCCTACTATGGAAGTCAATGAGGTGAAACCTTAATTTCTTTTCGACTGAAGAAAGAAAGACATGAACATCTTGGATGACATGGAGGTGAGTAAATTATCAGGAAAATTTTATTTGAAAGTGAACTAATCCTTTAAGTTGATTTTTCTGACCCCACTAGATAATTTTTTCTTGTTTTAAGCTTAAACTCAATTTATTTTGATCAATTTTTCATCTTACATTATGCAATTTTGCATATCAAATAAATGTATCTTGATTTCAGAATCTTTAGATACTTATATACTGGAAAACAAGAACTTAAATATTTAAATACTTAAATAATTAAAAAGGACATCACTTTTGCAGTGTAAAAGTTGAAATGAGATCATTTACTTAATTTACACAGACATTTACACAGCTATTGTGCCTTCATTCTAGGTTAAATTGTACTATATGCAGTTTATAAAGCATATCTAATAGTTCTCACAGATTTGTTCCTTTAATGTTTACAAAAATTGTAACCAAAGTGTACCACATTTATGGAAAACGCTGAGAAATGAGAATGAGGATGAGTCAGAAAGCAAAGAGGATCTGGTGAGTGCTGCTTCACCATTAACGCCTCCTCCTCCCTCTCCTCCATCCTCCGCTCCCTCTTTCCTAGCCATCCATCACCCTCTATCTCTCCCAGGCCAGCCTCTGGGTATTAAACAGCCACCCTTAAACCCGTGAGACCCGATTCTGTCCAGCCTGAAACATATAGTCATTAATAATACACAGGGGATTGAACCTGTGAGGAGAGGGGCGGCCCAAACTGGGCGGCCATTTTGTGAGATGAGTCTGAAGGCTTCTCGCTGATGCATGATTAGAAGAATAGACATGTTCTCCTCAGTGGAAGTATGTATAGTACATATGTATATAGTATACATTCTATTCATCAAAGAATACTGAAAAACTATTAAGCAGCACAAGTGTTTTCAACATTGATAATAAAATGTTTCTTGAGCAGGATCATGTGACACTGAAGACTGGAGTAATGCTGCTGAAAATTCAGCTTTGCATAACAGTTATTTTAAATTGTACTAATATTTCACAATATTACTGTACTGTATTTTGATCAAATAAATGCAGTCTCAGTGAGCATAAGAGATTTCTTTCAAAAAAATCTATTATCATGAGCGTATATAATATCATTGTTTTAAATATTTGGTTTAACACTCAGAGGTCAGCGGTCGCGCCGGCGATACCACCATTTTGAATGCGAAAGAGACTCAAAATACTCAATTTTGGACATACAAGTAAGAGTTACACATTATTAAAAACTGTGGAATTTATTTGTGTACACTCACAGTAAAACCAAAATGTTGTATATGACGAGAGCCGTGAGGGAACGGCGCGAGTGTTAACGAGCGTCAGCTGCGCGTTGCACCGGTCTCGAATCTCTCATGGAGCTTCCGGAAGCATAAAAGGGGAGCGACGACAGTGAAGGATGAGAGAGGACCAGGCCTGGATTTTTTTATTATGTTTGTGTGGCCGGCAGTCGTCCGAGAGGGACTGCCGGCATTACTTTCATTTTGTTCTTTGTTTATTTTATATATTAAAGTTTGTTTGAACGTTCGCCGGTTCTCGCCTCTTTCTTCCCGTATCTATGAACTGTGTTACATTGTGCTTTTTGCAAAATAAAGAAAACTAACATGATGCTTACGAGCTGCAGTCTCTTTCTCAAATAAAGTCTATTCTGATAGTTGTTCAAAAATGAACTGTAACTTAGTGAATACATATTACACAAACATGAGACATATGTCTAAAGAAACGTTGAAATGTCAGGTTTTAAATCATGTAAGTCAAATCGAAAACAAATATTCTCTGTTTATGTAATCTGTTTGAAAATAAGTCGTTCACAAGTCAGCTCGTTATCCGCTAATGCGGCCACACCCATGGAGAGCGCACAGCATTCAAATGCAAATTCTGAGGAGATCCATGCAACAGAGTCAATGCCCGCATCAGCTTGAAAAAATGCATCAAGCAGGTACCAAAATACTATACCTTAATGCCTGAAATTTTGTCACCATCTTTTTTAAAGGACATTCATAGTGTATTGACTAATTTTATGGTCATTTGTTGTCATTTTTTGCAGCTTGACAGGTTTAGAATGATAAAAGGGTGAACTATTTCTTTAAGGTAGATGATCGTATGAAGTTCTACTGGGGGAGTTTATGAAGTGTAGTCTGTACAGCTCTGCTGAGTGTATTTAGTTCTGCTGGCATATTATTTCATGCCTTTTTACTTCATATTTCCACTAGGGCTCATGTTCTGAACCTCTACTATAAATTCTTAATCATTGTGATTAATATGTATAGATTACTGAAGTAACATCATCCGAGTCTCATTTCAGTTTCCCCTCAAAATGTCTCAGTTGGCCACAAAATTCATTTGTATGTTTCTTCATCCTCTTTCCGACCTCCAAAATCTTTCCTTTTACTTTTTCCAGCTGTCCTCCAAGTCTCCTTCATTCATTCTAAATATCTCTCTCTCTTCTTCCTTTATTGTCCATTTCTTTCTATCTGTCTGGTTCTGTCTCCGTGTCCCTTTATTCTCCTGTTGGCATATGTTCTTCATGTCCTGACAGTGCATCTAAGATTTCACCCACTGGAGCTGAATCAGGGATTACACTTAAAGGCATTGACGGGTGACGCCTCTTTAATATTCTGCCTGCTCCTTCTGTCTTAGAGATCGTTTTGCTCTTACAACCTCAGATACAATCAGAGATCAAAATGAGTTAGCCGGCTCAGTCTGAGGCACACAGTGAGTCTGTTAGCATGTAAATAGGTGATGTCACACTGACCTTGTTGTGCTGCTTGTTTTTTGACTTAAACATGAGATTCTGCTTGTGTTTCCAAGTAAATCCACTGCTTTCTGTCTAATGTTTTCCTGCCTGTCTCCGGTTCGTTTCAGTTTATTTCAGTTCAGTATAAGTCAATATAGTTAATAAAGATAAGTTTGTATAAGTTCAATTTAGTTCCATTCAGTAAAATTTAGTAGTTAAATAAGTTCAGTTCATTTCTGTTCAGGTCAGTTCAGTATAATTTAGCTTAACTGAATTCAGATCAATTCATTTCTATTCAGATCAAAACAGTCCAATAGTTCAGTATAATTTATTTTATTTCAGTTTAGCTTACTTCAGTTCACTTCATTTCTATTTAGTTCTGTACATGGCAGATTAAATCATAAGTAATTTTAGTTCTACCAGAAAGACTCGGGAGGCAAGATAACATAACGAGAAATGTATTAACAACCAGTAAGCTACAGAATAAGATAAAGTTCTTTGGCGTAGGCCCCACACATCCTAAGGGTTGTAGGCTCAGCATATCCTGCCCGGAAATTAAGGCAGGGGCGTAGCCGACCCCCTCGGGGGTATGGACAGGGACCATCCTGGTGGTGGTGGGGAGGATGGAGGTGGAGATTTGCGCCAGCATCTGCAAACTCAGATAAGTGTAAGTACCGATGCTTTATACCCAAGTGTTCGATAATGATTGGTTAGATCTGATTTAATGGATGAGGTAACATTAGAGTCTTCCCGGCAGAACTTACGCTAGAGCTTTCATTTTAGTTTAGTTCAGTTCAATAAAATTTATTTTACTGTAGTTCAGTTCATTTCTATTGAGCTGAGTTCCGAATCATTTAGTTCAGTTCATTTTAATCCATTTCTTTTCAAGCCAGTTCAATAAAATTCAGTTCAGTTTAGTGTAAATTTTCAACTTCAAATCAATTCATTCCTAATCAGGGGTGTGTTTCCCAAAAGCATCGTTAGCCAACTAACATCGCAAGTTCCGTCGTTACTTGCATAGTTCAATGATTTGGTGTTTCCCGAAACCATAGTTCAAACGAACATTCGCAAACTGCATCGCAAACTTGTGTGGTTGGAACGACAGCTCTCGAGCTGTAGTTAGAAGCATAGTTTCTTGTTTTTATGACAGGTGGACTTAATAAATCGTTATCTTGAGCAAAATAAGCAAGCTGACATTAAGTACAATGTATATCTTTTATTTGGAATATATACAAATGTCATTTATATATTTTAGTTTGTCAAGAGATTTAAAGCACCGTTTTTGGAGATTGCGCATGTGTGTACGTGCTCTAGTACGTCAGAACAAGCATTTGATTTAATCTGGAAATAAAGCAAAATAACTGAGGAACATGAGAATTAGTCCTCTAATGTCATGTCTGTAATTTATAGCAGAAATTCTAGCATTAATTCGATCTCAAACGGATTCATTTAAAGAAGTTATTACTTCACCACCTGCGTGACGTCATTCACCAACGTGGTTGAACGACAAGTTTGCGACAATACGGTTTCGGGAAACAGTCATGACTAACTAGTTGATTTGTTCAACGATGCATTGTACTATGGTAGTTCAGCAGCGAGTTACATCGTTGTTCGGGAAACGCACCCCAGGTCAAGTCAGGTCAGTTTAGTTTGTTTGGCTTAATTGAATTCATCAGTTCAGTTCAAATCAGTTTAATTGAATAGTTAATACAGTTTTAGATTTACAGGTTTTTTTTTATTTTTTACCTTTGTTACCCTTTCAGTGCAGTTCAGTATACGTTTATAGTTCAATTTAGCTCAGTTCAGCATAATTTTGTTTACTGAACAATTAGTTGAGTTCATTTCTGTTCAGGTCAGTTTGGTATAATTTATTTCAATTCAGTTCATTTCACTTCAGTTCAATTCTATTCAGTTCAGTACGTCAGGTCATAAGTAAGTTTAGTTCATTTGAGTTCAGTTCAGCATAATTTATTTTACTGTAGTTCAATATATTTATATTAAGCTGAGTTCAGAATAATTTAGCTCAGTTCATTTCAATCCATTTCTATTCAGGTCAGTTTAATACAGTTCAGTGTATTTTTTTAATTTTTTTAATTAAGTTAAACAATTTATTCCTAATCAGGTCAAGTCAGTTCAGTTCTGTTTAGTTTATTTGGCTTGAATTCATCAGTTCAATTCAAATCAGTTCAGTTGAATATCTGATACAGTAGTAGATTTATAGTGACTTTTTTTTTTTTTTACCTTTGTTACCCTTTCAGTGTTACCCTTTTCATTATAATTTAGCTTAATTCAATACAGTTCAATTAATTTTTATTCAGGTCAAGTCAGTTCAATAGTTCAGTATAATTTATTTATTTCAATTCAGTTCAGTTAACTTCAGTTCAATTAATTTCTATTCAGTTCAGTACATGTCAGGTCATAAGTATGTTTAGTTCATTTGAGTTCAGGTCAGTATAATTTATTTTACTGAAGTTCATGTCTATTCAGCTATAATTTAGTTCAATCCATTTCTATTCAGGTCAGTTCAATGCAATTTAGTGGATTTTTTTGTGTACAATTAAGTTAAACTCACATCAACTCAAATCACTTTATTCCTAATCAGGTCAAACAAGCTAAACTGAACTGAATTCATCAGTTCAACTCAAATCAGTTCAGTTGAGCAGTTAATACATCAGTAGATTTACAAAAACAAGTAAAGTTAGTTCATTTTAGTTCAGTATAATTTATTTTACTGTAGTTAGTTTTAGTTCAGGTTAGTTCTATTCAGCCGAGTTCAGAATAATTTAGTTCAGTTCATTTCGATGCATTTCTATTAATCATTTCTAACAAATCAAACAATTCCTAATCTGGTCAAGTCAGTTCCATTTGTTTGACTGAATTTAATTTATCAGTTCAATTCAAATCAATTCACCCATTGATAGTGAATTTCTCTGTTTTTACCTGCATCTATCATTAGACGCATATTATTATAATTATTTGATATTCTACAGTTTACATCTAGTTATGGGTTTAGTATGTTTGTGTCAGAGACTGTATAACCTATAACTATTTACAGCTATTTGTTTATACAGTCAATATCCTAACAGTCATCATTTTCCAGACTGAAAATGCATTTATTTTAAATGATTCATTTCAAGTATATAATGCAAACTATTGTTTTTATGGTTAGAAAATGTAATTTGCCCCCACATTGTACATATCTGGAACATATAATCACATTCAGTGGTATTCTTACCCCGGGCCCTGGTTAATTTCTGAGCTTACATCAAGTAAATTAGCACTCTACTTATAATATTTATTTATTTATTCATCCATCCATCCATCCTTTCAATCTGTGTTGCTCTTCTGTTCATCCATCTGCATCTGTCTGGTTATGTTGTACTTCAACACAAACATAATCTCTCTTACAAATAGGTACACCTCCACTCCCGCTTGTCTCTCCATCTCTCTTACATCCTCCAATCCCACAATCCTTTGCACCAGGACAGCTTACATGCATAAGAACTCAATGATCCCTCTCAGCCTGGTGACAACTGACTGATATGAGACTTCAGATGTGCGTCTGCATTCATTATGAGGTTCCAAACTGTCACCACAACATCTGTTCACATATACAGGGTGAGAAAACCAACCAATTCAGAATTATCTTTCTCATTTTTATTGGAATTCGTTCATTCATCCGAGATTAACTGAGAACTGCATGTTGATGTGAAAAAGATTGAGCTATTCAGCCTAATTAAGGTAGGCTGGACAAGTTTGCTGATTTTGGTAATCTGTGTGCTTTTCGAAATTGTTTTGTGCCACTGATGGGGTCGGTAACCTTCACAGTAATGAGGAAACTAAACAAATCTGGAGGCCAATCTCCTCTGGCTGTCAACCTCAGGTAGCCTCATCACAGCTCTCCTTTAATGGACTAAACTCACTGCATGCTAAACAACATCCATGTGTGCTCTGTCTGGCATTGTTCCCGTGAAGGAATCAGACAGTTTACTTCTTTTCCTCTTCCCATTAATCCCGTATTTAGTCTGTCTTTCTCACTCTCTCATCCTTTTCATCACTAATATTACATGCATATAAGACTTGGACACTAACAGAAATTCAACTGTACTTCAAAGTCACACATTCTCACAGTAAAAGCAGTCAGAAGCTATTCAAGTTCAATGAAAGTTGGCAATTTCTGGCAACATGGCCGACAACAACCTACGGAACCCTTAAAGGACACAGTGTAACTTTTGGCCTTCATGCGTTTAAAAAAATACAGCGGCATGATGTGACAAGAATGGGCTAATGACAATTTACTTTGAAATTGCTAGTAAATTTCACAAATAATTACAACGACATGGCAAGCAATACATTAAATTAAACTTGAAATTTGGAAGTAGAAAGGCTGAAATAGTATTTTCTACAGTGGCCGAGAGAGCTCAGCGCACTGCAACTGAAGAAAACACATGCAAATAGAAAAAACACCAGCAAATTAAGAAAACATCTTCATCAGTTTGACAACACATGTGCACTGCAAATACTCACAATGCAACCAAATACAGAAATGTGCTGCAAATAGCATTTATTTTGACATGGTTTTCACCATTAATTAAGCATTACATCATTTATTTTCGTGAACCTTGAACATTATTTTGTTACAGTAGTGAAAGTCAGCCAATTTATATAATATTTCAGAGTTAATTGTGTATTTCGTCAGAATATTTAGGCTAATGATATCCAAAAGGCTAAGGATGATATGATCATCATATGATCAGGATGTTAAAATAAATGAAAAACTCACCTTTCAGGTCATCGAAAACACCACTGACAAGTAGACATTGAACAATAAGCATATCCCAGCCAGGTTCATCACTTGTTGGGGTCCCCTTAGAACATTTCAATTGTGGTCTGTGCTATTTACAGTGCATTTGGTTGCATTGTGAGTATTTGCCGCGTGTTTCTGTATTTGGTTGCTTTGTTTTGGCAGTGCATTTCTGTGTTTGGTTGCGTTGTGAGTATTTGCAGTGCGTTTCTGTATTTGGTTGCATTTTATATGCAGTGCATTTCTGTGTTTGGTTGCATTTTATTTGCAGTGCATTTCTGTGTTTGGTTGCATTGTGAGTATTTGCAGCACGTTTCTGTATTTGGTTGAACTGTGAATATTTGCAGTGCATTTCTGTATTTGGTTGCGTTATGAATATTTGCAGCGCATTTCTGTATTTTGTTGCATTGTGAGTATTTGCGGCGCGTTTCTGTATTTGGTTGTGTTATGAGTATTTGCAACGCGTTTCTATATTTAGTTGCATTGTGAGTATTTGCAGCGCATTTCTGTATTCGGTTATGTTGTGAGTATTTGCGGCGCGTTTCTGTATTTGGTTGAGTAGTGAGTATTTGCAGTGCATTTCTGTATTCGGTTGTGTTTTGAGTATTTGCAGCGTGTTTCTATATTTAGTTGCATTGTGAGTATTTGCAGCGAGTTTCTGTATTTGGTTGAGTTGTGAGTATTTGCAGTGCATTTCTTTATTCGGTTGTGTTGTGAGTATTTGCAGCGTGTTTCTATATTTAGTTGCATTGTGAGTATTAGCAGCGCGTTTCTGTATTTGGTTGTGCTATGAGTATTTGCAGCGTGTTTCTATATTTAGTTGCATTGTGAGTATTTGCAGCGTGTTTCTATATTCGGTCGTTGTTGTGAGTATTTGCAGCGCATTTCTATATTTAGTTGCATTGTGAGTATTTGCAGCGCATTTCTGTATTCGGTTATGTTGTGAGTATTTGCAGAGCGTTTCTGTATTCGGTTATGTTGTGAGTATTTGCAGCGCGTTTCTATATTTAGTTGCATTGTGAGTATTTGCAGCGCATTTCTGTATTTGGTTGCATTGTGAATATTTGCAGCGCGTTTCTGTATTTCGTTGAGTTGTGAGTATTTGCAGCGCATTTCTGTATTCGGATAACTGGTTCTGAAACAAATTACTCTTATGAGCTGGTTCCTTTCAGGGAATTAAACACATACACTGAAAAAAAAAAATGGTGCAGGATTTATTTTGAAACAATTTTCACTCAGAAATCGCTGGTAAATTTCACAAATATTTACAAAGAAACAGTAAGTAACACATCAAATTAAACCTGATATTTTGAAGTAAAAGACTGAAGTAATATTGTCTTATAAAACTTGCTCCAATAAACTTGTTTTATTCATTGATTTATTTACAACTTCAAAAAAAAAAAAAAAATTTTTTTTACAGTGTACTGCACAGCTCAAAACTTTGGTAGGCTTGTGGGGCTGGTTATTCATATCACAACGAGTAGTTAAAGATATATATAAAAACAAATGAAATGTTACAACATTTGTTTTAGGCTGTCATATAAAGTTAAGGACAATTATTTTGGTTTTTGCAAATATTATATTAAATTGATTTATTGTGTTAAAAAAATTTTCATCATTTGCCAATGAAGTTGCATTGGCAAATATTTTTTCCTTAATGTGAATACGTATGATCATTTTATCCAGCTTTGTTGAAAAAAAACAAAGTCACTCCCCACATTTTGGAATATCTTCTGAAGAATGTGCTTCTTAATGAGATGCAAAATGATAAAACGAGAAAATCTTGTAGGTAATTAAATAAACTGCTTGTGAAACAATTCTCGTACATAGTTCATTAGTCATGGTCATGGTCGTACTAATTATTTCTATCCTTGACAATCTTGCCAACAGCAAACTGACACTTTTGCTCACCTTGAAATAACAAAAGTTTATTCCTAATCACTCCCTCACCAGTCTTCAGCCAAATACAGTAAATTAATGTTATCTTTAACACAAATCCCATCAGCAGAACTCATTTTCATGCCAGGACTGGCCCCATGAGATAAGCCTTGTCAGAATAAGCCACAACATAACATCTTCCAAAGGACATCATTTTGTCGCTCTAACTGGACTCAATCCACAACCACTGCCAAGAGCAATCATGTGTAATGGAAATTTAATCTAAGAATATGATCTGGTAATGATGGATTCATGACAACCAAGTATTTTCTATCATGGTGTCATAATGTCATTGCAGACTGGGCTTGTGGGACAGCCAATTAGACAGCAGGCCTGCTGCTGCGAGGCTCGCTTGACTTCTGCTATACGATTACACAACTTTCTTCATAATACCAGGTTGTGTCTCACATGGCTGTAGGTGATATGATATAATAAGCACATATGAATTGTTAGCGCCTAGGATGTTAAAAGAATATTTAGGGTAGAACGGGGCTAAAGGCGCCGTGGGGCAAAAGGCGCCTTTGGTATTATTTTCCTCTAAACCACTAGATGGCACAAAAACTTGCCGCAGCACTTTCCTAAATATCTGCTTTTCATAATGCACGGTTCAAATTTGTCTGATTCTTGGGCAGCAACGCAAAGTTGATTCTGAGGTAGTTTGATCTAATATTTAATGTTTTTTAAAATGTTGTTGATTTCCGTAGCAAATGAGAAACGATTAAATTAATGTTTGTATTTTCAGACAAAGGTCTTCTTAATGATTTTCAGTTTTGTTCAAGGTAATTCAAGCAACAGTTTTTCAATAACGGAAGAATATGTAAAAGTATGGTATTTGGGGTAAAAAGCGCCCCTGCTGTTGGGGCAAAAGGCACCATATTTAACATGATAATACATAGTTTGCTGACTTTTCCATTTGTTGACATGACATGGTTAGATTCAGATGGCAAATATCATATATCAAATTGGGTATCCATCTTAGAGATAATACCCATATTTATAATGAAACAATCATATTTAAAAATATTATAGTAATCATATAATAAAATATAATTTATTGTTACTACTATAAATCTATAATAAATATTATAGGATCTCATTCAATGCTTTCAGAATCTTTACTTTTTAAAGTAATTTTGTTTCTGTATTTTTTAAAAATATATGTTTATATTAATATAGGCTTATTTTAATAACAGTATATTTATTGAACAAAAATTAATTCTTTTATTTATCAAAATAAACAGAAAATAGTAAAAACTTTGCTAAAATTATTCTTTTCAACAAATATTAACCTAGACATTATTAAAAACATATTATTTTAGCTAAAGTATTTGTATGAATACTGTGTGCCTTTTACCCCATGCTGGGGAGCCTTTTACCCCATGTGTGGGGTAAATGGCCCCCCTCACCACCTCATACATTTATAAGATTTTTAAACAAAATTAACCACTTTTATTATTTATTTTTACACAAAATCTGATGCTCCATCAATGGTCAATACAAACATATAGATTTTTCCTGTAAACATACACTTTGAGAGTAGTCAAAAGCAAATTTTTTCTTAAGGTGTGCCTTTAGCCTCGTTGTACCCTACTTTCTTTTTTTTTAAATTTAGAACATCATGGAGGAAATATTTTGACAAAGAGCTCAAACTGAATACAAACTGTCTTTAAATGCTAGTGTAATTACATATGGGAAGTAGGAAAAGTGTGAATATTTTCAGTGTTGACAATAACCTACCAGTAGTTCTTTAGTTAGCATCAATGTTTTTCTGTACTTTTTAAGTTTCAATACCACAATGGTGTTAGAACAGGGATGGGCAATGTCAGTCCTGGAGGGCCACTGTCCCACAGAGTTTAACTCCAACCCTGATAAGACTTGCCTGTCTGTAGCCTTCTAGTAATCCTGAAGACATTAAGTAGCTTGTTCAGGTATGTTTGACGTGGACCAGGTGAGTTTTAGAAAGCAGTCTACACAATAATCAATTCCATTACATGGCCAACAAAATTACTAGTGTTTATGCTCGTTTTTTGTCTTTCTGGCTTCAGACTTTCTGATTCTTCGATTGTACAGGTGATTTTTCTGTTGTCTCTGCTGGTAAATAATAATAATAATAATAAGTGTGTCCGTTGTTTAATTTTCGCTCTTGGCATCACCAAACAGCATTATGCTACATTCAGACGTAACTGCTGACATCTTGTACCAACTGGATGCACATTATCCCATACTAATCATATGTTTTCCCACTTATTACACAGCTACTGGCAAAATTAATAAATATGTGTCCATAAAATATTGATTTGAGCTGCTACAATTGATAACGGAGACTCACTTTAGGCAAAATATTACCATAGACAAACTTTTTAGTAAATTTTTTATTGGCATATTTTGCTGAAGTTACATTTGGTGGTATGGCTCTGTTCCCATCCCCAAATTCCCCATCCTTTTCATGAGCTCCATTAAAGCGAAGACCGGGAACAGCAGCAGCTTCTGGGGACAACCTCCCATTTTTAACTGGGAGAGCAGCACAAAATCCCCCTATTGAGAACAGAGCATGCATCAATGACAACAGAATGACACTGATTAAGTTAAACACAAGTTTAAGGAGGAGCTGGGGAGGAGGTGGGTTGCAAGCAGCGTGCAGTGGAAGCAGCCAAGCAAGCAGACAGACAGAATCTGCATTTAAGTAATGCGCCTTATTTGAGAGTCTCCAATTGAGTCCATAGAAATCAGATCAGCTGATATGGGTGGGGTTGGAATTTGCGAATCAGCTGATAGCGGAGCTTGACTACGAGGCCTGCCTGAACTAACGCAGAATGCTTGATTTCAGTCAGGACCACTTAAATCAAAATATATATGTATAATCGCTGAAATGCAGCTTCCTGCGTACTTCATATGTAAATAGATGAATCCAGTGTTTACATTTAATCATAAGGTGCAAATAGGAACAATAGGATCTGAATAAATGCAAATCTTGTCTCTGAATAAAAGCAAATCTCATATTGGCTAGCTTCTTATATGCTTAGTAAATCTGCATTTAAGTAATGCGCCTTATTTGAGAGTAGTCAATTGAGTCCATAGAAATCGGATCAGCTGATATGGGTGGGGTTGGAATTTGCGAATCAGCTGATAGCGGAGCTTGACTACGAGGCCTGCCTGAACTAACACAGAATGTTTGATTTCATATAAACCAAGGATCTGTGGTGTGATACGAGATACTATTAAAATAGTACAGGTTTTTGTACCTGGATGGTCTGATATGCAGCACTGCCATGAATGACCATGAATATTAGAAAATATTACATTGTTGAATGCTTGGCCAATCAGGGTCAGGCAGAGAGTTCTGTAATAACAAATGTAAAATATTTTCTCTAATTTTCACTTAAAATGCAAAGAAATCAATAAGGAAACCATTTATAAGATGAAAACTGCCTCTGTGGTGCAACCAAAACTTTAGCCCTATTCGGATGGGACTAGTATTCTTGAACATTAGAGTAATTTGTGTTTCACAAGCATACTTTGTGATTTTAATCCCATTTAGGTCTGCCATGTCTGTGTTTTTCTCACACAATATCATGAAATTTCCAGGACAAATTACCTACTGTTTTTCAGCAAACTCAACATTCCTCTGAGAAATCTAATACCGTCTGAATGTCTGTGATTGCTGATGTTGTATTATCATAACGCTTCTCCTCATATGTTTTTTGACCAACCTGAGCTGCCGTCTGCGCACCAATCTTCTGCATGATTTCATTTCATTTCAATATGGATGGTATCAGATGAAAAAATAAAATTATAACAGTATTAAATAGAGCTAAGTCTTGGAAACTGCGAAGACTGCGCATTTTAATATCAGTTTTAGGTAAGAAACTTGTCTAGATTTTTCTGCTTATGTGGGTTTATTATGAACAGCCACTTCTATAAACTCATGTGAAGTTGATTTAAATAGGGTTTTTAATAATAATTTACAATTATATCAATACGTAATTCATTAAAAGACATATAAATCATATGTGATGTACTCAAGCGCAGGAAATAAACTTCTGTAACACCCGTGTATAGAAAACACACACTCCCACCTCTATAATAAACATGGAGATGTTAGTCCCATCCGAGGCTGCGTTTCTCGACAGCATCGTGAGCTAAGTTGATTGTAGAGACCATTGGTGCCAATGGTTCTACAATCTACTTAAAGGATAAGTTCACTTCAGAATTAAAATTTCCTGATAATTTACTCACACCCATGTCATCCAAGATGTTTGTGTCTTTCTTTCTACAGTCGAAAAGAAATTAGTTCGGTGATTACCCTGGTGAAGTCCACTATATGGAGAAAAATTCTGGAATGTTTTCCTCAAAAATTTTAATTTCTTTTCGACTGGAGAAGGAAAGACATGAACATCTTGGATGACATGGGGGTGATAAAGGAAATCTTAAGGAAATCTTGTCAGGAAATTTTAATTCTGGAGTGAACTAATCCTTTAAGGAGCGGCTCCTTTAAGTTTTGTCAGTAAATGCCCACTTATGATTGGCTAACATCACTGCATAGGAAACATTATCAACACCCACTCACTATTGCATGTGAGTAAGTGTTTTGAAAACCGTAATTTACAGACAAAGCATTATGAAATCATTGACATGCGGTTTGTGATACAGCTGCTGTCAGATCCAATACAGTTGACTGCTTTATGCTTTAACTCTTCTTTACAAAACAAATGCTCCGAACAAACATAAAATTCTCAGACGTGATCTATAACGCCATTAAAAATAAACCATCCACTTGTTTCTGACATTTGGATCCTTCTGAAGTCTGTAAAGAGGCGCAAACGAGCTGTTTAAACTGGACACGTCAAAAAATTGTCGACAGACTCAAGCGCGTGGAGTATGTCAGAAACTGAGTGTGCATCTGTATACTGTATCCAGTGTAGACAGCATCAGTGATTATAATGGATTCTATTTGATTTTGACGCGAGGCTTACATCCAGTGTAGGCAAATGCCACCCGTTAAAGGTGCTAAAGAGGATGTTTTGTTTTATACATTTTTGCAATATTACTTGAAACTGTCTTTACTAACTGATAAAAGACTATTTATTAGGTGCACTGAAAGGAATAATATTAATATACATCATCTGTGCACGAGGTAGGGCCTTAAAAACATCAGCCAATCGTTTACGCGATCATCGCGTAAACGATTGGCCCTCTGGCTAGTCAATCACTGCCATGACGTTCCTTGTGAGATACGTGCGCGGATTGGCCCTCTGGCTTGTCAATCACTGCCATTACGTTCCTTGTGAGATACGTGTGCGGATTGGCCCTCTGGCTTGTCAATCACTGCCATGACGTTCCTTGTGAGAGACGCACGGCTGTGCGCTCCAGTAACTTTCCACACTCCACAGGCGCCGCATGCAATGTTTTTGTCAGGAGACAGGAGTAACAACTGCAGATTATGAGTTACCTGCGGTGAGTCCGACATAATGAATCCACTAAAGGGGGTCGCACACAGGACGCGAAGCTCAGCGCCGCGACTAGGGTTGGGTATCGTTTGAATTTGAACGATTCCGATTCCGATTCCGATTCCTTGTTTCGATTCCGGTTCCTAACGATTCTCGATTCCGATTCTTTTAAGAGGCAGGGTCAAAAAAAGTTTAGGATATTTTAAATGAGCTAGCTAACCAACGGTCTTTCTGAAGGAAATAGTCTGACCTTCTCCATCAATTTTAATTCTATGAAATTTTTACTTTTTATGAACTTTACTATGAATTTCTCACAGGGCTGTTTTCAACTACAATTTAAATATCAAATCTATGAACTTGAATATAAATATTATAAATTATGAATATATTTTCACAGGGGTACACTTTCCTCAAGAGAGCTTTATTTTTGAAAACCATGAAAACACATTTACACATGAGTGTATGATGCTGCAGGTACTTGAACATGTTACCGTGCTCCCACTGATGGGCTAACCTGGTGCAGAATAGCAAATAAACAATAAGAAACAACTTGTAAAACCCAGTCCAGATTAGCAGCAGGTACAGTATAAAATCAGAAACAGTTCTTGTTTAGGAAAATGATCATATCTGCCTTCTCAGGCAGGATGCGTGAGCGTTCTGGACAGATAGTATCTCCTGCTGTGCACACATTTATTTCTACTCCATGAACTCACTTCGGTAAAGTTGGTTTTATATTCGCACATTCGGACTTCTGATAAATTCAGACTTTCCAATAAATGTGCAATAAATTAATGTTTGCGAATTTTAAGCAGCGACATGATATTGACAACCAACGATTGTCAACTTACAACATTTTTCACAGTCGATCAAAATAGGCAAGTATTGTTTTAATGGCATATTTACTTGTGAATGTCCACTGAATGTCCAATGTAGTGTGATTAACAAGGCTATTGAATACGGATGTCCGAATGTGCGAATATAAAACCAACTTTACCGAAGTCATGAACTCGGAGGTGCTTTATCATGTTCGACGTGCACCCTCCTATGCACGAAACAATCTTGCCGCAAATGTTGCATTTTGGCGAGATTTCGTTCTGTTTAAAAAAAGTGAAGCCACACTTTGGACCGCCGACGCACGCTATCCATGTTCGACTCGCTCGGTTATGCCAACACTTCCGATGGACGCTTCTTCGTTGGTGTTCAGCGGTTTCTTCTTCCAGTCGGCGGACTGTGAATCGAAACTAGGAATCGAAACTAGGAATCGAAATTTAAACTTTTGAACGATTCCGGGAAAATCGCAAAGCTAGTCCCGGTTCCAATCGATACTCGATACTCGATACCCAAGCCTAGCCGAGACACGTCTTTAAAATTCGAACGCATTGTTTTCTGAGTCGTAGCTGGGCGCCGCGGACAGGCGCCGAATGTCGCCGCCGGTGTGCGTACACTCTTAGAAAACAATGCGTTCGAATTTTAAAGACGTGTCGCGGCGCTGAGCTTCGCGTCCGGTGTGCGACCCCCTTAACACGACACAGTGAATGCCGGTGGTAAACAAACACTCGTGTTCCAATACTCATGCACGAGTTTTGGGAGGCGTTCCCTCGAAACAAACTCACTAACAGTCTTTGGTTTCTCAGTCAACGAAAAGATCCTCTGTATCACCTTTAAGTGACTGAACTGGCCTATGGTGTGATAATGTATAACTATTCATCAAAGTCTTGCTCTGGAGGCTGGCATATGCAAATGTATTTGCCTGTGTGGCATCACAGATCCCGCAATATGAAAAAGAGCTGCAGAAACATGCAGTCAGATTGCTATGAACAGACCTTGACTTTCAAAGACACATGTGTGTTTAATATTATCCAGGATTTCTTTTTCACCCATCATAAAATATTGATGTCCTTCATTTCCAGCTCTGAAGGTCATGTTGAGGTTTACTTGTTTACAGCTTTAGCTCCATGATATTTTATGTTTTCAGCTGCAGTTTGTAAACTTCTCCTCCGATCTATTCATGAGATTACCTTCTTTTTCACTGCACACCCAAACCGACATAACAGGCTCATACTCTACCTGTCGTGATGAGGAAATAGCACCTCTGATGTCTGGATATTATAGCGTCTCATTATGAGAATCATTAGCTAAGAATCAGGCTGAAGTGTCTCATAATACGCATGGTTTTTCTATCAGCAAACACAAATGAGAGGCGTACTTGAAATTAATTAGTTCTCTTTGTATGCATCAACCTTGAGGGCCATAATTATTTTATAATAAAATATTTTCACCCTGATTTTAACTATCAGATTTGATTAGCGTGTCCTTTACGCTCTGTCTGTTATGTTGTGAATAATTGATTTGAATGGAGTAAATTGAAAAAATATCCTTTTGTAATATCACCTTAAAACAAAGGCTTAGTGGAGTGGCTGACAGTAGAGTGTGATTTATGATTTTTTTTTTTATATGTTAAACATCTTTTTTTTCTGGTTGACAGAGAACTGTGAGGAGATGTGTGTGTAAATGGAGCTGCGCTGCTGTTCTGAGAATCACTTTAAATAGAACAGATTTTATGCCTCTGTCCTGGTCTCAGGATTGGCTCAGATGAGCTCAGTATTGCATGAGCGCTGCTGGATGTGTGTGTGTGTGTGTGTGAATAGGAGAAGGTCACTGGCATGTATTCAAACACACACACTCACAGTTAACTGTTGAAATTCAAGGTTATGGCAACTAGAATAAAGAGCAAACTTTAAACCGGGTTCTTAACACTTGAATTACAAATTGTGTCTTTCAGATTGTGTTTCTGCAGAATAGTTATCAAATGCGAGCTAAGGTTTCATCACACCATCATTTCGCTTAAAAAGGACCTATTATGCTTTTTTTTTTACATTTTCAACTCTCTTTAGTGTGTAATGTTGCTGTTTGAGCCTGAAAAAGTCACTCCAAAAGGAGTTATTCTCTATATCAGTTACCACTGTTTCTGAACTCCCATTTCTAAAAGACGCTCAACGCAGTTGACCAATCACAACACACTTATCTAGCTGACCAATCAGAGCACATTGCACTTTTCAGAAGGAGGGGCTACATAGATACCTGGGGCACGTTCCAGCTCAAACCGGTGTGCAACTTTTGCTACGGTTTCCGAGTTGAACGACATGTTTCCTCAAAACTAAGTGTGCAATGGGTTTGAGATACGTTTTCTCTTGTTTGGTGGGTGTGTCAAAAATGTCAGCCCAATCAGCAACAACATGCATATAAACCACGCGGTATTAAAGAGACAGCTCGCACAATGGGTATGAATGTAACATAAAAGTACTATACATATTTATATATTTTGCTATTCTATTTTGGAGTGACACTTTCATAAACTTTTCTATTCTCCTCTGATTATATAATGGTAAATATTACAATAGCACAACAACAGTGATAATCAATAATGATAAGCCTAATACTCACAATACAAATAATAAGGTCATAGATCATAACACAGTCTCGGAGGCAAGAAGTGGATTATCCTTTATCTGAAATGTTTGTCTTTTCATCCTGAAATGCGAGGCAAATGTTGGATCACAATAATTAGGAACCACAGTTACCACAAATCCCTTCACTCGATTGGGATGTTCTCTTTTATTCTGGACGGCAAGGGCAGAGCGTATTTTGCAGTATTAAACACATATTTATACCGATTTCACCAGGCTCCGAAAATTCTTCAAAAAGAACACAAAGAATGGCTTTCTCAGCTGCCATAGTTGCAACTCTTGTGTCATCAGATCAGGGTGTTCAACGCACCACTGTTTCCGTTTAAAAATGTTTTGCAACGTTTTGTCAGGGCTGAATGCAGCCCTGAACTAAACAGAGTGTTATTGACAGAGTGGGCTTGGTTTCTTAAAAGCTTAGTCATAGTCATAGTCTGGATATAATCAAGATATTTGGAAGAATGTTTGTAACCAAACAGATCTCACCCTCCATTGACTACCATAGTATTTCTTTTTCCTACACTCTAAAAAATGCTGGGTTAAAAACAACCCAAGTTGGGTTGAAAATGGACAAACCCAGCGATTGGGTTGTTTTGACCCAGCAGTTGGGTTAAATGTTTGCCCAACCTGCTGGGTAGTTTTATTTAACCCAACAATTGTTTACAAATTACTATATGTCTGGTTTAAAATGAACCCAAAATAGGTTGGAAATTAAAAATCAGACTCATAATTACTAGAGGCAACAATAATAATCAAAAAGATGAGCATTTATTAATAAGTAATTTAATAAATGTTTATTGTTTAAATATTATTCAAAAAAAGTATTAATAAATGTTTGTTTATTAAACATATTAATAAATGTTAATTTCCAACATATTTTGGGTTCATTTTAAGCAAGAAATACAGTAATTTTCAAACAATATTTGGGTTAAATAAAACTACCCAGCAGGTTGGGCAAACATTTAACCCAGCCGCTGGGTTAAAACAACCCAATCGCTGGGTTTGTCCATTTTCAACCCAACTTGGGTTGTTTTTAACCCAGCATTTTTTAGAGTGTACTATAGTAATAAATGGGGGGCGAGATCGGTTTGGTTACAAACATTCTTCCAAATATCTTCCTTTGTGTACAGCAGAACAAAGAGGGTGAGTAAATGATGACAGAATTTTCATTTTTGGGTGAACTATCCCTTTAAGATGGTAGTGAGTTCTCATTAGTGACTTTCTCCCCTATGGGGAGTGTGACTGTGGTTGTGTACCTGTATTCCTTCTGTGCCGGGCTGCTGTAGCAGTTTGACAGTCCTCCTCGTCACCCTCTGCCCGCGTCCTTCATGCCAGGTGAGGTTGCCCCCGGCCTTGCGTGGCAGCTGATAGTTCAGCTGCTCTGCTGAGACTGTGTGCTCCAGCGCAGCCCGACAGAAGCTGAAGCTGGACGCAGCTGTGGAGGACAGATGAAGAGAGATGTTGAACACATCACCCCATTTTACACAGGATCATTGTCATACAGGAATTCATTACAATGTCAATCACAGATATACATAAAAATTTAATAACATAGAAAAAGACATAAGATGATAACTTTTCCTGAGATTTGGAATAAGGGTCATATTAAAATATTTTCAGCTTCACAAACAAACTCAAACTCCTTTATGTGAAATAAAAAATTGAGGGTTTAACCACCTTTAAATGTAGTGTTAAACCAGAAACAATTAGAGGGAAAATATATTGCTATTGCATTATAATAATAATTTTATTTTTAATATATTTTATACTACTATAATATAATTAATGCTATACTTATACTAACTATACTATACACTACTGTTCAAGAGTTGTCAGTAAGATTTTTTTATACTTTTATTCAGCAAGGACACGTTAATTTGATCAAAAGTGACATATAAAAAAAAACTATTTCAAATAAATGTTGTTTTGAACTTTCTATTCATCAAAGAAAAAAATTATAATAACAAATGTTTTTTGAGCATCAAATCATCATATTAGAATGATTTCTGGAGGATCATGTGACACTGAAGATTAGCGTAATGATGCTGAAAATTCAGCTTTGATCACAGGAATAAATTAGATTTAAACAGTTATCTTAAATTGTAATAAACAGTTATTGTAATAATATTTAAAAGAGACATGAATAAAGCAGACAAATCATTATATATAACAATTAATTGCCAGTGAAACATTCTTAAAGGGTTAGTTCACCCAAAAATGAAAATTCAGTCATTAATTACTCACCCTCTTGTCGTTCCACACCCGTAAAACCTTCGTTCATCTGCGAAACACAAATTAAGATATTTTTGATAAAATCCGATGGCTCAGTGAGCCCTCTATTGACAGCAAGATAATTAACACTTTCAGATGCCCAGAAAGCTACTAAAGACATATTTAAAACAGGTCATGTGACTACAGTGGTTCAACCTTAATATTATGAAGCGACGAGAATACATTTTTGTGCGCCAAAAAAAAACCACAACTTTATTCAACAATATCTAGTGATGGGGGATTTCAAAACACTGCTTCATGAAGCTTCAAAGCTTTACGAATCTTTTGTTTCGAATCAGAAGATTTGAAATCGCCCATCACTAGATGTTGTTGAATAAAATCGTTATTTTGTTATTTTTGGTGCACAAAAAATATTCTCGCCACTTCATAACATTAAGGTTGAACCACTGTAATCACATTAACTGTTAAATACATCTTAAGTAGCTTTCTGGGCATTGAAAGTGTTAATTATTTTGCTGTCAATGGAGGCCTCGCTGAGCCATTGGATTTTATCAAAAATATCTTAATTTGTGTTCTGAAGATGAATGAAGTAATTAATGACAGAATTTTTATTTTTGGGTGAACTAACCCTTTAATTGTGACAACCCTAATTTTATCATTAATATCCACACGGTTTTCCAGCACTTACTGTAAGTGATTCAGAATTACAAAAAAGACACAACAAATAATGCACTTTACACTATATGTAGACAAACACACACAGACATAATTAACTAGTAAATTAGTCAAGTTTACTAAGCATATGTATAATTCAGGGGTGTGTGGCGACCCAACATGCATAATCAGCAAACTTGTGCTTGAAGTCCAGAAAACGAGAAGAGTAGACATAAATTCTTCCTCTAAGTGGCCAATGAGGGCCAATCTTTAACCCCACCAGATACAGGAGACAGGTAAGATGTGTCGGGTCATGGACCCACTGAGCAGAAGCCCTTTTAGTTTGTGTGTGTGTCCGTGTGTGTGTGTGTGTGTCTGTGTGTGTGTGTTCTTGTTTATATTACATCGTGGGGACCAAATGGCCCCACGATGTAATAAAAACCTGAGTTCACCTACATTGTGGGGACCAGCCGGCGGTCCCCACGAGGGAAATGGATTAATAAACATACTAAATGATGTTTTTTTGAAAATGTAAAAATGCAGAATGTTTCCTGTGATGGTTAGGTTTAGGG
>RJVU01029436.1:1602872-1643752 GCA_003731715.1 Anabarilius grahami
TGTGTGTGTGTGTGTGTGTGTGTGTGTGTGTGTGTGTGTGTGTGTGTGTGTGTGTGTGTGTGTGAATGAAAATGCAAATGAAGCACATCAGTATGTCAGTGTCTGTTTGTGATGCCACAACATAATTATCATATCCAGGCTCTTCCATGCATACAAAATATCAGCAGAAGACAAACCTACTGTGTACAAACTACCTACTATGTAATAATATTTTTTAAAAAGAGTATTGTGAAGTAGTGTGTTCTATGCAGTATGCAACATAAAATATTTCAAACAGTTGTATGCTTCATTGCGGTCACAAAACATCACAAAAGTTATCATCTTGGGAAAAAATGGTTAGTTTGCAGTGATTAACTGAAATTTAAGTAAAAATATCTTCAATAACAATCAAATAATCTTACTGAAAATAAAAGGTCAAGTATTCTGCTCATTTTGGCAAATATAGCAATGTTTAAAAAAAGATTTTTTTTACAAGAAAATACAATTTCAGTCTTTCTACTTCATGTTTAATTCAATGTGTTACTTGCATTTGCGTTCTAATTATTAGCTAAATGTACTTGTCATCAAAATAACGCGACAATGCAACAAATCTTAAAGTCGCAATGAAACAGAAGTAGCGACATATCTTTTGATCCATTTTGATTTAAAATTATGATGTAAAATATATATATATTTAAAGCTGATGAACTTTTTTTGTGTTCAAAATTTACAAAAAATATATAATGAGAATGTACAACATGAATCCATTTTCCAAACCGTGTTTTTGTCTTACCCTGAATCATTATGGTACACTTATAATAAGTGTTTATATTCGGACTATTTCAGACCGGACTGGTAGGACCCGCCGCTGAGTATCACAGTAACTGCGTGACTCGCCATAGACATACACGGAGAAAAGTAGCTCCGGCTACAATGTTCTCCGCAAGACGCATGCAGTTCTGTTTATTAACTGCTAGAGGGCCAAAAATGCTGGACTGCAGCTTAAAAAAAAAAAAAAAAAACATATACATGGATGAATCATTCACAATAAGATCTTCAACATTGCATTTACAAAACAAATGAATTTTCATTTCATGCTGACTTTATTGGTCCTAAAAAATAAGAAATTGTGGTTACACTTTATGTTAAGGTGTCCTTGTTATGGTGTAATTATATATTTATGTACTGAGTAATATTAATTAACAACGTGTACTTACTATAGGGTAAGGGTTTGGTTTAGGGTTAGTTGAATGCAGGGCTGGACATTAACACCCGTCAACCCACCGGATGCGGGTGGATTTCAGCAGTGGCATGTAACGCAGTCACTCCTACTAGCCACACTGGCGTGTTGAATTTTATATATAATAAATACTTTTTTCAATTGTAGTCTTTTAAAAAGGCATCGGAAATAATAAACTAAGTGCAATGTAGTGTTGTCAAAAATATCGATTTTTCGATAGCTACATATTGATACTGAAATATCTGAAACGATTCCTATACTTATTTTCTGCAGAATAGATACACAAACCCGCCTCCCCTCACTCACTCATTTCATTTGCTCTGGAAGAATATTGTTAATGTTACAGGGCTTGAATTTCGGCACGCATTGCACATAATTTTCCTCATTCCTGCATATTTTGTGCTCACCCCCAAAAGTGTACACAGATGAAGCCACCTCTCAGTACTAAATTGAGTTCTTTTTCGCTGCTTATTGCGCTAAAACAGTCAAATACATACAAAATAATGTCAAAATGCCGGTTTTGGCAAGTATTCACGTAAACAAGTCAGTTATATTTTAAATGAATAAACAATTGAGAAAGAAAACGCATGTGTAACAGTATAATGGATCCGTGCGTCAGGTCTTAAAGTGACAGCAGCCTAACATACCTGCTGCCAAATTATGAGTAATATTAAAAATATCTGTATGGAAGTTTTTCACTATGGTATCTATGTCAAAATTGTGGCCAGTGAAAATGCTGAGTGGCTAGTAACTTTGGAAAACCACTAACTACAGTGACTGGTGAGCAAAAAAGTTAATGTCAAGCTCTGGTTGTATGTAATTATGCATAATTTACTGCTATTACTACAGTACATGAAACTGTAAAATAAACTGTTACCGAAGTTGCTCAATAGAATTTTCATTCTATTTAAATAAAGCTTCAATCTGCAGAAATAGTACAAGTAGTATAGTAGTATGCTATTCCGAACATACTGTAGTTAATTCTCTCTCTTTTCCCTATCCGCCATTCACACTCCTGAGCTGCTTTATCTAAAAACTGCAAATAAAAATATAAACCTACAGATGTGCTGTGTAAAGGTCATTGGTCTTTCTTTTTCTTTTTCTGACCTTCTTCTACTCCCGGCTATCTCTCTCTCTCTTTCTGTGTATCTACCTCTCCCAGTTGGCTTTCTTATGTAAGCCATTTTTTCAGCATAGCTAATGTGATTAGTGCTACGAGAGCACTTGGCAAGTACAAAATATTTAATGAAGGATAAAAGATGATACCAGCGCATATCAGCATGTAAGAGATTAAAAAACAAGAGTGCAAGTCAGTGAGGAAGAGAAAGAGGGAGCGAGAGATCAAAAGTGAGGAAAGACTGTAAATAATACATTAATGACCATTCACAAAAACTCGCAAAGGACTGAGGTAGCCCTGCACAGCTTAGAAAAAGTTTTGTTTGTCTGGTTAAGCTGGTCTCAAAGCTCTTTGCATAGAGTCTCAATGCGTGAAGAGCTAGAGCCCATTGTGTTTCAAACAGTGCTGTAGTCGCCGCTACCTCTGTGTTAACTGAAGTACTATAAGAGCGACTGTGGGAAAATGGAAACTCTGGGAATACTGGCTAGAAGATGCTGACAGCTAAAACAAAAGTGTTTCCACCTATCAAAACTATCCCAAAGGGCAGGTCAAGTTCATAGTGTAATCATGGGGTGATGGGAAAGAGGGATCGTGGAGCAGTTTGTCAGGGTTCAGCGATGCGTTTCCTGTGTCTGCTTTTCTCACTGTTCTCTCTCTCTTCCTCTCCCTCTCTCGGACAGACAGGAAACGAAACCTGCAGGCTTATTACTGCCAATCAAATTCATGGGAGGCAAAAATTAGAGCTCTCTACACACTGAGATGGATAAGAAACACATTCCATCACTCAAAGAAAGAGGTGTGGTTAAAGACTGTACAGCATCTGTCAGTCATCCATTGGGGGGTGTGGTTAAGAGTGATATTTTCTCTGGATATCCTGCAGAATCTGCCCATCTCTGTGTCAGCATTTCAATCAGAGAATATAAACTTCCACTTATCCCAGAATAATCCCAGTATCCCAGAAGGAGACACTGGCTGCTTATGTCCCTACTATATTTACATTTACATTTACATTTATGCATTTGGCAGACGCTTTTATCCAAAGCGACTTACATTGCATTATACTATACATTTGTATCCGAGTGCAATCCCTGGGATCGAACCCATGACCTTGGCATTGCTAGTGCCACGCTCTAACCACTGAGCTACAGGAAAGCATATATACTACTATATAGTAGGTGATAAACAGTACACTTGAATTCATAGTATTCATAAAACACTAGGCAAAAATTACCCGCATAACCAACTACTACCAATGAGATTCTTAAGTGTGCATACGATGGACACTTTACTATCCCATGAGGCCACGGGAGAGGATTTGTGAATGACAGTCAGTGTTGCCAAGTCCGCGGTTTTCCCGCGGAATTGGGCTACTTTTACACTGTTGCCACGGGTTGTTTTTCATGTCCGCGGGTTGAAATAACCCCAAATAACGTGATATTTAGCCCCTGGAATGCAAATTTTACCAGGGGATCCCTGCCAAAAATGCTGATTTTAACCCCCGGAACGCGATTTTTACCGTGGGACCCCCCTTGAAATGCGATTGGGCAATTTTTGGGCTAGTTTTGAGGAGCAATTGTGCGGGTTTTGGTGTGAAACCTCGCAACCCTGATGACAGTGAAGTGACCCAATTGACACTGGTAGGTCAAATGACTGTGACAACATGACGAATCTAGTACTAACATTCATACTACACACATTCATACTATCTAGAACAGTGGTCGCCAACCCGTCGATCGCGATCGACTGGTAGATCTTTTTCACTGTCCCAGTAGCTCCTGAAAAAATAACAAAAATATGAGTACAAAAAGACATTATATTTCTCCAGTGTCTGTACTGTATTTTAGTTTTTATTTTTCTGTTATTTTCAGGAGCTACTGGGACAGTGATAAAGGTAAATAGCCCTCATCATGCCTGAGTCTGTAAACGGCCGTTAACAAGAGGCCAGAGATGCTGAAGACGGATGTTACCTATGGGTGTCTTCTAACTAAAAAAATAGGGTGACAGCTTGAACCAAAACATGTCCACAAAAGTCTTAAAGGTGCCCTAGATTCAAAAATTGAATTTACCTTGGCATAGTTAAATAACAAGAGTTCAGTACATGGAAAAGACATACAGTGAGTCTCAAACTCCATTGTTTCCTCCTTCTTATATAAATCTCATTTGTTTAAAAGACCTCCGAAGAACAGGCGAATCTCAACATAACACCGACTGTTACGTAACAGTCGGGGTGTACGCCCCCAATATTTGCATATGCCAGCCCATGTTCCCAACATTATGAAAGGCGTTACACAAGGGCAAAACGTCTGGATCTGTGCACAGCTGAATCATCAGACTAGGTAAGCAAGCAATAACAACAGCGAAAAATGGCAGATGGAGCAATAATAACTGACATGATCCATGATATCATGATATTTTTAGTGATATTTGTAAATTGTCTTTCTAAATGTTTCGTTAGCATGTTGCTAATGTACTGTTAAATGTGGTTAAAGTTACCATCGTTTCTTACTGTATTCACGGAGACAAGACTGTCGTTATTTTCATTTTTAAACACTTGCAGTCTGTATAATTCATAAACAACTTCATTCTTTATAAATCTCTCCAACAGTGTAGCATTAGCCGTTAGCCACGGAGCATAGCCTCAAACTCATTCATAACCAAATGTAAACATCCAAATAAACACTGTACTTACACGATTAGACGAACACTTTGTAAAGATCCATTTTGAGGGTTATATTAGCTGTGTGAACTTTTTTTATGTTGTTTAAGGCAAGCGCGAGCTCTTGGGGTGTGGAGCACGAGATTTAAAGGGCCACACACCCTGAATCGGCTCATTTATAATGATGCCCCAAAATAGGCAGTTAAAAAAATGAATTAAAAAAAATCTATGGGGTATTTTGAGCTAAAACTTCACAGACATATTCAGGGGACACCTTAGACTTATATTACATCTTTTAAAAAGAAGTTCTAGGGCACCTTTAACGGAAGCCCTTTTCAGAATTGGCCCCCTGACTAACGCAAAGAGGAGAAAATTCAGTAGCAGGCAGAGCAGCTCACTGTTCACGATGCTCGAAATATAGGAAGAAAATATAAATATTGAATTGGGGGTGAGGGGTTATATGAATGTATCTCTGAAGGGAACTGACTGTCTTCAGAAAAGTTTAGATGGCAATGGCATTTATTTTCCTCTTACCTCTGAATAAAGTAGCTATTTAGTGCTTCTTTGTTTACAGCGGTAACCAAGGAAACACTGTATCACTGCTCTTCAATAAGCAGCACCTGCTGTCAGAGAGTGTTTGTTTCATGCTTTTTTTGTGTGTGTAGCATATAATTTCACAAAAATAAAGTCAGACCATTCTGTTTTTGCTTTAAATCTTCAAAAAACAACTGCTCATGCAACGTGTGTAGCATCTTTGTTTGGATTGAGATTAAAATGCAGTGGTTACCTCTAATTTGAAATAGCTATATATTTTTGTTTATAATAATAATAATAAAAATATCTGCAACCAGTATCGGAATCGGCCAATTTGCTTGTAAAAATAAATAAGTAAATCTGAATCTGAATTGGCCATGAAAATATACTAAATACAATCTGGGCTGTCTTTTTCTATCAGTTCTTTAATAGGTAGATCTTGTCTTTCATAAAGGTCGAGGTCAGGGATCTTGGGCTTAAAAAGGTTGATGACCACTGATCTAGAACATACAGCCCAGGCTCATTAGAAAAACATACTCATGTCAACATTTTTGCAAAACGCAAAATTCATTGCTAAAAGCGTGTTTAGTTTTATCCGGAACAGATGAACATGAATATGGCAACGTTTTATTACGTTGGCTTTTGTACGTATCACCGCAGTTCTGAATTGACATGTCCGGTGAGTGGTGCTAAAACCATCACGTTTAATAACATACACCTACACTAAACCCTAAACATACCCGATAGTGTTAACAAAAGCAAATGTGACATAAAAACTACACACCTATAGACTGACCACATAATACGCATATGCATGATGTCACCATTTTCACAAATTCACATTTTGATAGTTTACACAGACAATAACAGTATCATTTTAAAAAACTTGCACTTTGAAACCCGTTTTAAAAATGTGCATTTTCAGACCCCCAAAATACCATTGTCATGTAAATGAATGGCCAAAACGCATACAAAGTTTTCAGTTTTTAGTTGAAAACGGTGTTGTGTAAATGGCCCCTCAACCAATGAATTCAGAAATGCATACTATTCTATGCATTTTTACCATATCTTTCTATGGCAGAAAAGGTAAGAGTAGTATGCTAGTACACAACTACGAATTCAGCACTTATTTTAAACCAAAATGAATCAGTGTTTTTGAACTATTTGGTTGAGTGATTGATTCAATGACTTATAAAGACAGTCCCTTGTCGACTCCTACTGGAGTAACGGTGTAACTTGAAGTAGTCACTAAAAAATTCCCACCACTAATACACTCTCGGCAATTCACATTCAATGACGAGAATAATATAAGTATTTATAAATATATTATGAATATTTAAACAATAAAATATGTTTCCTGGAATATGCAGTTTGTACTATAGGTTTGCACATGCAATACCAAGATCACAATGCTGATTTGGCAAATCTTTACCAAGAAATAAGTCAGATGAGGCATTCTCTGAACAATTGTTGACTTTGATACAATGACACTGTGTCTCTTTGTCTACTAGTGTAGATAATGGTGTGCTGGTGGAGACAGTCTGGTGTAATATTAGGAAGCAAGAGGATTTCTGACCCTCACTCTGACTTGTCATTGGGCTTCAGAATGTGACATTGGCCAGAATTGATCTTCAATTAAGTGCTTAAGTCCTTCAAGTGTGGAAAAAGTACAGCGCTCGTTCATGTCAAAATGTTTGAGATGGCCAATCAAATCAAAGAAGGCGGGGCTTACTGTTCACAGAAGTTGAGCCCAAGCAGTAATTCCAGCACAGAGCTTTTTAACGCTTGAAGAATGCGAGGTCAGATGTAAGGAGCTGGGCAGCGTTTCCCAAAAGCATTGTAAACTTAAGTTGATCGTAGCTCCATTGCCACCAATGGAACTACGATCAACTTAGGCTTACAATACTTTTGGGAAACGCTACCCTGAACATGACGAGGATGAATACAACAATATTTGCCAACTGTTTAAGATAAAAATGTTAAATAGGGTGGCCATCTGTCTGGTTTTGGTCATACAGTCCGGTTTTAAAATACCATATCTGTCTACCGGCACAGCCTATTTTATACTTTATCCAATAGTATATAATTAATAAATAAATAGTTATTAAATTAAAACATAGGCTAAGTTTAAGCTAATCTTATGTGAAGTAGCCTACATTTTACACAAAATATTGTCAATATTGATATTTTATATATTGATATTTATTATCAATATTGTTTTTGCTCCAAAACAGTTCCAAACAGTCACAGTAGAATGTTTGCATCTTCAATCAACATGGTGGTTCTTGAATAATTCAGCATTTTTTTTTTATGAATCAGTCAATGATTCAATGACCCATTCATAAAGAGAGTCACTTGCTTCGTTCCTGAATGAATCTGTTTTGAATAAACTGGTTAAATGAATGAATCAATGAATCAATGACTCATTCATTAAAACAATAACTTGTTGCCACCTACTGGTGGTTTTAGTTTCATATTTAAAGTATAATTTCTTTTTTTCCTCCACAATTTCACATTTCTATTTTCAATATATTTTTTTATTTACATTTTTTTTATTAATCTTGTTACATTATTAATGCATTTGTAAACAGTCTGTGTTCTAAACATCCTCTGTATTGCAAATATGGATTTTGTCTGATTTCATTTGATTGGTAAATTTTTGACACTGCTTAGGTTTGGGATTCTTTTTCAGCTTTTATTCTGGCTTTGATGTATCCTGAATAGTGTTCTCCTTTTTGGTGTTATAGAAATGACCACCCTAATGTTAAACAACTGTCAGTAATATTCAGGGATGCAAACTACTGCTCACCTTTGGCAAATTTCTCTAAAGGTGGACAAATGCCATAAGGCACCATAAAGACAATTTTCCCTGTGTAAAAATTCTTCAAAATTCTATTTGCAAATTACATACAGTGTTAGATTTTGCTATATTTGGCGGAGCAGTCATTTGCAAAGAAGTATGGCAGTCATTTAATAATGTTAATGATAAGCACAAAAACAACTTTTTACTACAGTAAAACATTTATTTATTGTGTTATATTTTTAATTGAGTAAGTGGTGTTAAAAATTGCTCTACGCAAAATGAGTCGGTGTGTTATCTGTGGTGTGTTGCGGGACCGGGTACCTTGGGCCGCTCTGTTGCAGAAAGTCCAGGGCCACTTTTTAGTCCCAGTCCGCCCCTGAGGAAAGGTCAAATGTGGACAAAAGTCTGAATATTTTCATTAAATATTCTGGCGGGGAGATGTACAAAGCTCTTTGAGTGCTGATGCAAGGCACTAAACCGCTTAGATACATGTAATAGAAGACAAAGAAAGAGAGAGAGAGAGAGATGGAAACAGGAGCAAGGACAGTTAAGTAAATGCAAAGAGAGAGAGAGAGTGAGAGAGAGAGAGAGAGAGCTGTGATCCAATGGCAAATGCTTTCATCCCTGAAGAAAGAGTCACTCTCCTGCCTGATGTGATTGATGGAATGGCTTAGATCTTCTCCTGCCACCGCAAAAAAGATTAATCATGAAAGTTTCCAAACTTCATTTGACATTTCCTTGCTTTTTTTTAACAGTCATTAGCAAGCAATTACCCTGCGGTTTGGTGTGGCTTGTGGGAAGGTCATACTGAGTCATGGTATATTACCACAGCACTTTTGGAAAAACTCATTCCTTCCTAAAGAAACTACTATACTCCTGAATAAACTTTCCCAGAGGCTCCAAGACTCCTTCACCATATCAACCAAATTGGCATCTAAGGCACTTGCACTAACTTCATCCCTTCAAAAATGGCACGTACTTCCTGAAGTACTATACAGAAAGCTAAAATAAATACTTGACATGAACACATGAAAACAAATTATAAATTAATTACACACACATTTGCATATTTTCTGCATATATGCACTACTAGTAAAAGTGTATACACCTACTCATTCTTTATTATTGCTATTTTTAGCATAAAATAATACTTTATTATTACTGTTTTATATTTTTGAATAGTACACTCTAAAAACTGCTGGGTTAAATATGGACAAAACCAGGGATTGGGTTGTTTTCACCCAGCCATTTTTTTCAACCAATTTTGGATTTATTTTTTTAGCCAGCAATATAGTAATATAGTAAAAGGCGTGTTTTTGCTCACCCCCAAATAGGGGCAAATTTGTAGGGTATTTTAAGCTGAAACTTGACCAGACCAGAGACTTATATTACATCATGTGAAAGAGGGCATAATAGGTGCCTTTTAACCCAACCTGCTGGGTTTGTCCATATTTTACCCAGCTTGGGTTTTTTTAACCCAGCATTTTTTAGAGTGTAGCACATGCAAAACACCATATCGGATTAGATAACGTCTCATGTAAACAGTCCACCGAATCTTTCAGTCGGAATGATTTTAATCGGAATGACAAAAAAGTGTACAGTAAACATGGCTATTGTCACATAAACTGAAAATTTTGTTCTCTAAGTTTTATTATTAACCTTACTTTCATGTTATAAGTTAAACAGATGTTATATTAAACTTAGTCTTGTCAACATTTTGGAAATTGTTTTTGTGTTCATTGAGATATTGTTTAAAACTTTACTTTTTTTAAAGGGGGTGTACTCATTTACGCTGAGCACTGTGTATATATGTATACGTCATGTATGTGTGTAGTTATTATGTGTAATGTATATATATATAGGAGATAAACTGTTCTATTTTTCGATGTATATTGTGTTAATATATATATACAGTGGGTACGGAAAGTATTCAGACCCCCTTAAATTTTTCACTCTTTGTTATATTGCAGCCATTTGCTAAAATCATTTAAGTTCATTTTTTTTCCTCATTAATGTACACACAGCATCCCATATTGACAGAAAAACACAGAATTGTTGACATTTTTGCAGATTTATTAAAAAAGAAAAACTGAAATATCACATGGTCCTAAGTATTCAGACCCTTTGCTGTGACACTCATATATTTAACTCAGGTGCTGTGCATTTCTTCTGATCATCCTTGAGATGGTTTTACACCTTCATTTGAGTCCAGCTGTGTTTGATTATACTGATTGGACTTGATTAGGAAAGCCACACACCTGTCTATATAAGACCTTACAGCTCACAGTGCATGTCAGAGCAAATGAGAATCATGAGGTCAAAGGAACTGCCTGAAGAGCTCAGAGACAGAATTGTGGCAAGGCACAGATCTGGTCAAGTTTACAAAAAAAATTCTGCTGCACTTAAGGTTCCTAAGAGCACAGTGGCCTTCATAATCCTTAAATGGAAGACGTTTGGGACGACCAGAACCCCTCCTAGAGCTGACCGTCCGGCCAAACTGAGCTATCGGGGGAGAAGAGCCTTGGTGAGAGAGGTAAAGAAGAACCCAAAGATCTCTGTGGCTGAGCTCCAGAGATGCAGTCGGGAGATAGGAGAAAGTTGTAGAAAGTCAACCATCACTGCAGCCCTCCACCAGTCAGGGCTTTATGGCAGAGTGGCCCGATGGAAGCCTCTCCTCAGTGCAAGACACATGAAAGCCCGCATGGAGTTTGCTAAGATGGTGAGAAATAAGATTCTCTGGTCTGATGAGACCAAGATAGATCTTTTTGGCCTTAATTCTAAGCGGTATGTGTGGAGAAAACCAGGCACTGCTCATAACCTGTCCAATACAGTCCCAACAGTGAAGCATGGTGGTGGCAGCATCATGCTGTGGGGGTGTTTTTCAGCTGCAGGGACAGGACGACTGGTTGCAATCGAGGGAAAGATGAATGCGGCCAAGTACAGGGATATCCTGGACGAAAACCTTCTCCAGAGTGCTCAGGACCTCAGACTGGGCCGAAGGTTTACCTTCCAACAAGACAATGACCCTAAGCACACAGCTAAAATAACGAAGGAGTGGCTTCACAACAACTCCGTGACTGTTCTTGAATGGCCCAGCCAGAGCTCTGACTTAAACACAATTGAGCATCTCTGGAGAGACCAAAAAATGGCTGTCCACCAACGTTTACCATCAAACCTGACAGAACTGGAGAGGATCTGCAAGGAGGAATGGCAGAGGATCCCCAAATCCAGGTGTGAAAAACTTGTTGCATCTTTCCCAAAAAGACTCATGGCTGTATTAGATCAAAAGGTTCTAATAGATACTGAGCAAAGGGTCTGAATACTTAGGACCATGTGATATTTCAGTTTTTCTTTTTTAATAAATCTGCAAAAATGTCAACAATTCTGTGTTTTTCTGTCAATATGGGGTGCTGTGTGTACATTAATGAGGAAAAAAAATGAACTTAAATGATTTTAGCAAATGGCTGCAATATAACAAAGAGTGAAAAGATTTAAGGGGGTCTGAATACTTTCCGTACCCACTGTATATATATATATATATATTTATTTTATTTTATTTTTTTTTTTGCTCGAAATAAAGTTAATCAATCAAAAAAACTTTTTTTTCAGGATTTTTTTGATGAATATAACCTTAAACTACAGTTAACATGAAAATGTTAAATAAATATAGCCACAAGCTAATTGAAAACATATTCCTGAGATTACCTTTGCAATATATAAGTCTATTTCATATCATCATGTCTTCCAGCTAGTGGGTGTTCAATCCATGGTTAGTATTTACCAAGGGGAAGTCCTGCGGGCACTATCTTGAACCCCAGAAATGAAACATGAAATTATTCCATCTTGACCCAGCTCGAGAGAGCAATTCAATCATGTTGAGAAAAATACCGTAAAAATATAAAGTTGTTCTCAAAGAATGTGTTGTCGGGCTTCATCCATACAAACTAGCTTTAGTACTTAGCAGGCAGGGTGAATAGTCCCATGTCTCATTTTTTCACTTCAAGACCTCTAAAGAAAACTCTTTTTCCCCACAAAAGCAAGAAGAGACAACTTCAGGTCCAACAGTTTATGTAAATTGTGATTCACAAAGTCGACATAACATGGTTAAACCTTGGAAGTTTCCGAGAATCTCTAAACTGACATCAGGCAAAGCAGCTTTGAACTTGAAGTTTAATTGAGTATTTCTAACTCTGGGGTCATCCAAACCTTTTCTGTTCAATGAACTACTAGAATTAGAAATTCAACTTCACTTCACTTGAGGGTTATTTCGTTTATGGCATATTCAGTGACCTGCATTACTAAAATGAATCTCTCCACACTGCAAACAATAAAATTGCTCCGACAGCCATCAGTTCAACCTGGAACGGAGAAAGATTGACAGAGGAGAAGCATTAGGAATAAACAGGAGATCTCCCGCTGAAAAGACAAGTCTGAGACGGCCTCCATCAACATAAAGAAACATCATTAAACAAGGAAAACAAACAACAGAGGAAAGGATTATTCACTACGGAATTGATTCACTGACCAAAAACAACACTCCTACGGAAGTTGGTTAATAGCAAGGAAAATAAATCTTATATGCTGAGAAAGACAGATATTTATTTAGCTAGTTGTACAAGGTAAAGATCAGTGTTGGGGAAGCAACTTTGAATTTGTAGCTTGTCAGACTACAACTACATTGAAGCTATACTTAAAGGGAATTTTTTAGGGCTGCCTCCTAATAGTCGACTAATCATTAGTCGACTAGAAGAGGCTTAGTCGACCAAAGTTGTATTAGTCAGTTAGTTGCAAGTCACGCAGTCCGTGAGGGACAGATCCTTAACGGAGGGTCCTTGTGGTAATTGCAGTATGTAATACTGGCAGGAAGGAAATCCAAACATTCGCCTATCATCCATCGACCTCAAATATGGCTTATCATATTAAACATTTAAGTAGTAGCAACTTTACATGGCTGCTCCCTCTAACATTAACCTAGATAAATGTTCGCCATTATTAGGCGAACACTCACTAATTTATATAACTCAACTTTATACAGTTGAAGACTTAAGCCACTTTTCCACCGAAATTACCCGGAACAATAAAATACTACCTCGTGAGCAGGGACTTTCTGAGGGCGAAATTTTTACCTGGTTTCTGCGGTCGAAACACACCGATGTTACTCAACTATTGTCTGGAGCTGCTGTGCTGTTTGCGACTAACAACAAACACTTTGTATTTACTCTTGTATACTGTTCATTTTTTTGTGCTTCCTTGTCATTCGTTCATCAAATGCGCTTCGTGAAGCATTTTGTTGTGCGTCAGCTGTGATAAACAGACATCCACTCGCATTGCGTGTGAAACAGAGGCCAGATAGTGAGAGTTTTGCTGTTAAACCACTGCACACTGACAACTGCTAGAGAATGTAGGTGTTTAGCATCATTGATAGTGCATTTGCCTCACATACCAGCAGCGATCGGGCTGGGGTTCGAGACCGACTCGGAGCAGGGTGGTTAGGATTGGAGTGTGAGTTTTGGAGGCGGAGCAATGAAGAGAGGGGCGGGTTTGTTTGGGTTGATTTAAAATATCAACAATGTCCATCAGCATAGTTCAAATTCTACTTACAGCACCTTTAATCTGTCTTTCCAATGCTACTGTCACGAAACTGCTCCGAGACACAGGTTGAGAATCCAAAAGCAGCTTTTATTAGGGGTAATCCACAATTGTCATCCATATGACAGGCAAATCAAAACCACCGGGAAAACAGACAAAACATAAAACAATGTCCAAGAGACAGGCAAACAAGGAAATACGGGAAACCAGGCACAAAGTCAAAATGCAGGTAACCAGAGAGAGAGCACTCAGAAATGCAGTGTGACACATACAAGACTTAGCAAAGAATGACTGAAAACACGGTTTATAAAAGACAAACACAAATGAGTAAATCCCGCAGAGTGGAAGTAATGAGACCATAATGAGTCCAGGCAATGGGTTATAAGAAGTGTATGTCGCGTTCTTTAATGATACGCCTGGAAACAAAATGCTGTGATGCCAAACCCCCTCGTGGAAGAAGAACGCCATTTTGTTTACAACTGTGACAATGAGTGCTTACCAGGATCTACTAAATGCTGGATTTTTAAACGTATGTGAAGTTTGCGGCTCTATTGTTGAGGTAAACTTGCACAACGTTCTTGAATGAATAATTTATTAGATACCCGCCTGTCTGTCCAGACCTTCTGCCATCAGTCTGAAGGTCTGGCTATGTGAGATTACATATAAAAGAGAGAGAGCTGTTTAAGATGAACTCGACATGGTGTGCAATGACATTACACAGTAATGTAGCATTTGAGTGAACTACACTGTGTGGTGGAGAAAGCAGTTGATTTTGTTTATTTACTCCGCAACAATGATATAAACACAACATCAACTATTCAAAAAGTCTTTTTCCTCTTTTGTTTTTCACTGACTAGAGTGAATTTAGAAATGCAACTTATCAGAGGGAGTGTTACCATGCTGAGGATACTGCACACTAAGCACATTAGAGTTGTGTTTGCTAAATTCATCTCCTGTGAAGTTCAGTAAAATACTTTTGTTTGGTACTACCATTTTACATGTCAAAAAATAAGGTAATACTTTCAACTTCTCTAAATGCTGTATTGCAGCACTGCTATTTCTCCTTATTTGTAAGTCAACAAGTTTGCTTTAAGTTGATGTAAGTTAATAAATATGATGTACTGCATATGTAAAGTACAAGGTTTTTATTCAAAGGCTGTATTAGCCGCCACGTGTGTTGGACTTGCATAAGAGTGCCATAACAGATCTAAGGTGGGCAACTCTTTCCTGTCGTAATATGATGTGTATGAATTATTCATGCACACTGACTGCCTCTTCATGTCACACATAAACCAAACTTTGTAGAGAGAGCTAATTTCCCCAGCTCCTGTAGTTAATAATAATATCCATAAAAGAGATGAGGACTTGAATGTGAATGCAAATACAAATGAACATCTGCAGAGTTTGGAGGGAAACTTTGACTTTGTAGGGAAACTTTTTTATACAGACTTAATAAGCATATTCAGCATCTTTCTAGGATCTCATCAGCATCTTGCATAATCAGAATATGCAAATACTAGATGTCAAATACTAAATACTCACTTATAAGATCCAGCAATCCATCCATTTATTCATTATAGCTACTGGAATATTATATAATCTCCTGACCCTTTCTTTTGTGAATTTGCTGTCTCCATGAGCTACTGTACTGAATAAATCATACACATAATAACCATAGGAAGGAAAACCACCAATGAGATCTCGGTCTCTTAAAGGTGTGGCCACATTTACTGTTGTTCGGTGATTCCTCTGGCGAAATCTAGTCATTTCAATAGGAATCTATGCAATCAGGAATTTTGCATTAGGGTCAACATTTTCCCTACGCAGATTTTGCAGCAGGTTAGTCACCTGAATTCACTGCATTGAACAACAAAAAAAGTTGCTTGGTTTGAAACTGACTTCTTTGTGAGCTTCATACATCACTACACTACTGACAATAGACTTATTAACACATACCTGTAGGCTGAATAGAAAGACTGACAAATTTGTAAATGCATTAATCATAGCAGAAGTAAATATTGCATTAATATTTATTACATGACCTTACACAACCTTTTGACACAAGAAAAAATATGGCAATCTTTTTCTTCTTCTTTTAAAAGTTGGCAAGTCTATGCATGATTTTATTGTTATATTTTATTATTTGCATTTAGCATTGTTTTTCCCTGCTGCCAGTGACTCTTTCAGCACAAATCTGCAACCCATATTTTGGTCTGCGACCCACCAGATGACAACCACTGATCAAGAGTTTCAGAAGAGATCCCAACAATATCACAGACCGCTTTCAGATCTACCAAAGTCAGACATTTCAACTTAAATTATCATCCCATCAAATTCGTTCAAGACCCAGTTATCTGAGCTATACTATCCACATTCATCTTAGTCTCATTTATATCTATTTTTATTTCTCCCTAAAGGAATTGTAGTAGAAACATCTGATACGAATTTAACACACATGAAACATATTATGAAACATAACTGACAGCTAAATTAGGTCTCCAGCAATGAAAGCAAAAACACCTTCCTCTGGGACAAACGTAATTCACCATTGTAAACCATCCAACCAATAGTAATTCACAAAAAGCCAAATTACCCACATATTCAAGAAGAACCACAATAACGAATACCTTCGATGAAACACTGTATGGCAGATCTGTATGCTGGAGCAGTGCTGGACTGAACCACCATTACCCTCTGCCTCCTCATGGGCCTGCCCCGCCAGCTGCAGCCGCCCTACCTTCACCCCAATTCAGCCACGGGAGTCAACCAGCCCGGCCTGACCACTGCTGGGACCAGAAAGGGCAAGAGCAGCCACAGTCCAGGGCACAGAACTTGTTACTGTGCATTTCGAGATTGTTGAAATAGGAGAGAAGAGCTTACGTACAGTGAACTAAAGTCCTGCCGCATATAAACACACACATATACAGCCATCAGATGCTGCTAACAGATCAATGGTGCTAACCTCTGCTGTCCAATGTACTCAACACTGGCCACATTCAATACTGTATCGACTGTATTGACTTGGGAAATGTGCGTCTGTGGATGAAAACTCAAAAACCTCATAAATGTCAACAATAATGTGACAGTACCAATTATAAACTGTGTTTTGGGGTTTGAATGAATAAATGGATAAAACATATATCCATTTATGAATTATGTACATATGTAGTATGTATGCATTAGAGCTGTCAAAGTTAACATGCTAATGTCTGTAATTAAATGTATTTCATTCTGATATTTATCTTTCACAGTCAACGTATTTATTCAGTGTGACACTGTATCATTAGCTGCATTTCCACCGCAGGAACTTTCCACAGGAATTAGGGACTTTAGGGTGGTACTCTGTGTGTTTCGACGGCAGGGACCAGGGTCTAAATGAAGCTCCAGGTAAAAATTTCCCCCTCAGAAAGTCCCTGCTCACGAGGTAGTACTTTTCCAAAGTTCAGGAACTTTCGGGGGTGGGACTTGGGTGCTGAACATGCTGATTGGTTGACTCCACGCAGCATTTTATTTCAACCACCATTTTTAAAAGTCTGTTGCGGTGCGTGCAGTAAGAGTTGTTTGCTATTTGAATCAAGAATGGAGTTTAAAAAAATACAACAGATGGAGCGACGACGAGGTTCAGGCTTTATTAAGCAGAGGACGAAATCCAGCGGGAACTGGAAGGTTGCGTGCAGTGCTACGTCACCGGACCAATTTGCCTAATATTCATGGTACTTTAAACCATAATGGAAATGCAGACAGCAACAGGTTTGGGGGAAAAAAAGTTCCTGGGACAAATTGTTCCGGGTAAGTTTGGTGGAAATGTGCCTAATGTGTGATTTCTAAAGTTAATCTGGTGGGACTGATTAAAGCTTCAGTACGTGAATCCATGTTCACACACACAAACAGACATAAGTATTTCTCTTGAATTGTCAAAATTAAGTTACATTATGACTGAAATCAAGTCTTTTAGACTATGATCAGTCCTGTGACAGATGAGTTTGGCTCAAATATGCTCAGATTCTAGGAAAACAGATACCAAATAAATAAAATCTGAATAAAAACCTCTAAAGTTTTTTCTCATTGCAGTGTTAACAGCATAGTAACAGTATTTAGCATTTGTAGACCACAGTGTAGGACTACAAAATAATATTAATGATTTTATTAATGTTCTTTAAGATTTAACTTTATGTATTATTATTAAGTGTGAGGAAAGTCATTCCATTATAGAATTATTGCATCCTTGCATTTGCATTCCTGTGCATTTTGATGATGGACAAATGAAGGAAAGGAAACAACAAATGAATGAAAAGGAAAAAAGGAAGGAAGGAAGGAAAGAAGGAAGGAAGGAAGGAAGGAAGGAAGGAAGGAAGGAAAAGAATAAACAGAACGAAGGGAGGAACAAATGGACAAAAAGAATGCAAGGAACAAACAAATGAAGGAATGAAGGAAAAAAGTAAATGTAGGAGCAGAAGGATGGAAGTAAGGAAAGAAGGAACAAATGAAAGAAAGATCAAAGATCAAAGATCAAGACCAAATTAAGGAAGCAAGGAAGGAACAGAAGGAAGAAAGAAAGGTAGGATTGATAAACTAACCAACGATGAAACAATCAATCAAAAGGAAACAAACAAATGAAGAAAGAAAGAAAGAAAGAAAGAAAGAAAGAAAGAAAGAAAGAAAGAAAGAAAGAAAGAGAGTGAGTGAGTGAGTGAAGAAGGAACAAAAGAAAGAAACGAAGGGGTACTAAATATAACTACTGAAAAGAAAAACAAAAGGAAAGAAAGAAGAATGGAACAAAACAAAATTAAGAAAGAAAGGAAGGAAGAAAGGAAGGAAGAAACAGAAGAATGGAAGGATGACACAAACCAACAAATGAGAGGAGGAGAGAGTCATCTCTGGACACCAAACAGCAGAGAGAGAGAGAATAATAAAGGACAAACAGAACTCAAGACAGAGAGTGAAAGTAATGAAAAACAGAGAACAGTTGAACAAACACACACACACACACACATACAAACAGTGGGGTGTCTCAGTGTGAAGTACAGCTGTGTGTGTGTGTTTATTGAACTGTAATCTGCTTACTGATCAAACGTCTAGGTGCAAACAGGCCGCCTCGGTTCAGATCCTAGCAGGAGGTGCTGCTACACAAATCAGTGTCAGTTTGACTCTCTCACTCACTCATATCGCTCTGCAAAATGCAAACTTTTCTGTACAGTGGGAGAAACTTATTCCACCACATTTTCAGCTGTCATCCTCCTTCTCTCTCCCTCTCTCTGTGAGTGTGTGTGGGGGGGGGAAGAGATGGTGAACATGATTTCATCAAGTACAACATATTCCTGGATCAAAGTCTTTCCTGGAATAAGGAATAAGTAATGGGTAGGGTTAGGTTTAGGGGTAGGGATAGGATTAGGACTAAATTTTCGGACAGAAATGTTGTTCCAGGATCAACAAAATACGTATCCATGTATGCAAAATCACGGTGACCGTGTATAGATATAGTCAGTCTGTGTGTAATTATTGTTGTAACATGGGGTCAGTCAAGGGTGCTGCATCTCTCCACAAATTAACTATCCTAAATCCATTACAGACAACAAGCCACAGCTCTCTCTCTCTCTCATCCATTTCTCTTTCTCCTTCAGCTTTCCCTCTCTCTCCCTCTCTTTCCTCTTTTTTCCTCCACTCCAACTCTCTATCCTACACCTATACCTCTTTTCAAAAGGAATAGTTTGACCAAACATTCAAATTCTGTCATCATGTCACATGTGTGGGCCGTCTCTTAGAATGTTGAGAGAAAGACAGTGAGCTTTCAATAGATGATAAAACATAATTTAGTGGGGAAAACACGGAAATTGTTTGTCATTTTCATTTTATTTTCAACACATTACAACTAAAATGAGTTACGTAATCAGATTACTTTTTAAAGTAACTAGTAAAGTAACACATTACTTTTAAATTTACAACAAAATATCTAGTTACTTTTTCTAATAAGTAATGCAATATCTTTTGTTTTCCCATTCACTGACTGACAGCTCTCCTGTCCTCATGTTGAGAGAAATCGTGAGTAAGTGCAGAGGTGTTGTGTGTGCTGTGTGAACATGATAGATATTGTAGTTCTAGACTAAATGTGAACATGCATTTACTCATCTCACTTGCACAAAAACAGATTCAGTATTCGTCAAAATGAATAAAAACAGTGAAATGCAAACTCAGAATTTTATGCAAACCTGCAATAATTAAACATGTTAACACAAACAGAGCGGAGTTATGTAAGTTTAATATTTTAGAGCTAGCGGTTTGTTTGAATCCAAAAATGAGCAATAGTAATTGCCTTAGCAATTACTCTCCACACAGGTATTCAGAGAAGATTTCTCTCTTGTCTCATTCACACAGATAGTCTCATAGAGAGTAGAAAGGTTATGTGTTCATGAACTCACCCAAGTCCACAAAGGACCTAAATGTAATCTCTCTTTCTCTGTCTTTCTGATTGTTCCTTTACGTTCTCCAATCACTGTATTCTCTTGCTTTAATTGCCATGTTATCAGACTCTCCCTGACAGCTATGCCAATTACCCGTCTGCATTGTGTGCTCTCCAGACTGGCCATTTAGATGCAGAACAAAGAAGAGAATAAAAGCTACTACACTTTATGCATTCAGTCTCTACTGAATTTTCTGAATGAACCGTCTCTTTAACACTTTCTCCATCTGTCTGCTATTGCCTTTTTACAAGACAGAAATTAAAGTTGCAACTGGCAAATGTTATTAATAGTAAGTACTGAAGACTTGAAATATCTTGCTTTCATGGGGCTCAGAGATTGACATCCTGTGAAAACATGCTATGCCTTCACTTGCCAGCAGCCATATCACCCTGTAGCCCAAAACTGGTTGCCCAATGAATCTAAGCAGGGCTGAGCCTGATTAGTATCTGGATGGGAGACCTCCTGGGAAAACTAGGTTGCTGCTGGAAGAGGTGTTAGTGAGGCCAGCAGGGGGTGCTCACCTTGTGGTCTGTGTGGGTCCTAACACCCCAGTATAGTGATGGGGACACTATACTGTTAAAAAGCACCATCCTTCGGATGAGACGTTAAACCGAGGTCCTGACTCTCTGTGGTCGTTAAAAATCCTGGCCAAATTTGCCCATTTGCCTCTGTCCATCATGGCCTCCTAATCATCCCCATATACTGATTGGCTTCATCACTCTGTCTCCTCTCCACCAACAAGCTGGTGTGTGGTGGACGTTCTGGTGCAATATGGCTGCCGTCGCATCATCCAGGTGGATGCTGCACATTTTGGTGGTGGTTGAGGAGATTCCCCTTTCCATATGTAAAGCGCTTTGAGTACCCAGAAAAGCGCTATATAAATGTAAGGAATTATTATTATTATTATTATTCGCTGTATGATAAAAAGCATAGACATTCTGCTAAGCGTCTACTTTCGTGTTCCACAGAAGAAAGAAAATCAGATTTGGAACAACATGAGGTTGAGAAAATAATGACAGAATTTACATTATTTGGGTGAACTATTGCTTTCTGTGCAAAACAAGCATTTATGTGTCTATATCAGTGTCTTAATTGTACAATAAGTAATATTAATGTCAGGTCAGTGGTCCTTTCTGGTTCCTCCTTTAATCAATGAGACACAACAGAGCTTCATATTAATGTTTCCCTTTTCCTTTCTAATCAGATGAGACTTTTAAATCTTTTTTTTTTTTGTATGTATGTATGTAAAAAAAAGTGTGTAATGGCTTAGTGTTGTTTCACAATCTTTTTTTCGACCACACATTTGTGTCATAGTAGCTTGTCTGTTTGTTCCAGACATACTGTCAATCTTGTCAATTAGTGGTTGGGATTTTTCAGTGAATCTTTCTGCAAGTTACATTGTTGAGCCAGAAGGTGGTGACAAGCGACGCTCTTTATGTGCGAGTCAATTGAATCATTCACTCAACAGATTTGTTCAAACACATTGATTCATTCAGGAATGAAAAAGTGACTCCTGCATTCCAATTTGCATACTCTCTGTCCTAAATAGCATTTGAAATTAGAATTTTCTATAACATTAGACATTTCTACGGACACGGTAACGGTCGTGATATGACATCACACACTGCGGCATCGTTTATAAACATAAATTCAACATGTAACAAATAATAATAAATCCAACAAGTAAAAATATACAATCTACCCCACTTTACAGCAAAAAAATTTACATTCTTTTAATTCAGACAAGAGGTCACAGCTTGACGTATCGATTGTTCTATTGGTCGCATGTCTTCACATGATACAAATTCGCAGGTCAGAGTTCACCAAACTTCTACTTTGTAATGAAATTACGAAACTTCTCTGCATGGGCTTGTGTTTCCGGCCTCCAGCATTTACATGCGTATGAATGGAAATACAAAAAGTGTAGTGTGATCACCCCATAATACTGCCTACAACCCATTGTCCTTCTGAGGATGGCTCGATTCAGAACTACAAACACAAATAAACATGGCATATGTGCGAGATAGACGGTTAAGTAAAGATGTCTAGATAAAGGGGTTTGTGTGATTAATAATCAATATCTGACCTCTAAAATATTTCATCTGCAACAACATTGTATGAGGATATGTTTGGCTATAAACTTTTAAATGCATCAAAATGCAAAACTGAGGAGGAGTTCTCCAAATCAAAGACCCACGACTAGTAGATCAACATGCTATTTAATTTCTTTCCAATACAGTAGGAAGAACAGTTGAGCAGAAATGAAATGTGGGGTTGTATATGAGGATGTTAACTGTTACAAGATGATTGACAGGCCAGTTGATGGTGACAAGATTCAACAGCGCAGTCTGTTGGTAGTTTATCCCAAAACTCACCTATTCTGCTACACACTCAAAAGTATATACTTTTTCTTCCCAAAAAGATTACATACTTTTTGATCATATTATTTTATGTAGGAGAATTGGGATACAGAAACTGTCTTTATAAGTGAGTCATTGAATAATTTACTCAACCGATCATTCAAACACACTGATTTATCTCTGATGCGGTTCACATGAGCAGTGTGACGCATGCGTGTGATGCTGACACAGGAGCCGGCCAATAATGAATCAACAGCTTCGGAGACTGACATGAAAGACAAAGAAATTGTTGAATAAAGTCGTTATTTTTGTTTGTTTTTGGGCACAAAAAGTATTCTCGTCGCTTCATAAAATTAAGGTTGAACCACTGTGGTCACATTGACTATTTTACTACCTTTCTGGACCTTGAAAGTGGTAGTTGCATTGCTTTTTTTGGGGGATCAGAAAGCTCTCGGATTTCATCAAAAATATCTTAATTTGTGTTCCGAAGATGAACGAAGGTCTTACAGGTGTGGAACGACATGAGGCTGAGTATTTAATGACAGAAATTTCATTTTTGTGTGAGCTAACCCTTTAAAGAACAAACAATTGCATGTCTTGAGTGAGTCATTGAATCATTAACTCATCTGATTCATTCAAACACACTGATTCATTCAGGAACAAAATAAATGACTGTCTTTATTAGAGACTCATTTAATCATTCACTCAACCGATTCGTTCAAACACACTACTGAGGAATTAAAAAAGACTTTTCGTCTTTTTACAGTGAGACATTGAATACTTAAGAAATTCATTCAAATACACTGATTCATTCAGGAACAAACAATTACATGTCTTTATGAGTGAGTCATTGAATTCTTTACTCAACTGATTTAAAAAAAAAAAAACATTGATTTATTCAGGAACCAAACACCACTGCTGTTAGTCAATTAGTCAAATACTCTTTCTGGAACATATTCTACAGAAAAATATCTAAATACTCACTTAAAGCACTATTTAATTCTCAAGGTAATTTTCATAGAGTCTGTTAAATTGAATTATACTGTGTATGAACAGACAATTCGCAATGTCAAACAGCTCCCAACTGGCAAAAAAACATTTCCAGCATGCCAAATTCATGTAATGTGATTTTCCACTCACATTTCTAAAGGAAGACACCTCAACACTTTATTTTCCACATCATATTTCACACACGAAAGATTAGTTTGATGTATGACAGACAGATTTTGACTGGAAAATCGAGATGTAATGGTTCACAGGGTTCAATCTATCAGGGTTTGCTAATTTGGAAGGAGCATTGGCTGGTATGTCTTTAAAGTATTTAATTTTTAACAGTCTTTATTTTTGGCCCAGAAGGGAATTATATAATTCAATACAGCCTTGAGCCAGTGAGGGCAAATCCTGAGGGTGACTTTGAAGCTTTAGCTTGAGTTCAAAAACCAAGAGGACTGTTTACTCTGAGATGGCTTGCCAGAGTGTATTTCTCACTTTCCTCCCTCCCTCACTCTCTCACACACACACACACACACACACATACACATGCCAGTATACATCAAATCCTTTCTAATCACAGATAAGGTGGTCTGGACTCTTTCAGAATCGATTATAAGAACAGACATGTTAAAAGGTCAGTGATACACTAGTACCTCACAAACACACACACTCAATCGAGCAGCAGAGAGAACCAATGTGTCACAGCGCAGAGATTAGAGTCACAGAGATAATGCATGACCTCTAGGAAACATAACTGATGCCTAGCGATTATGGGAGTTTAAATAAGGAAAACATGAAATGAGAGTAGTAGTCATTCTGATTTAAACGCACCTCAGAGCCAAAGAGAGAAAGTAAGACACAGGCAGGAAAGAAGCAACCTTATTGTTGACATAGGCAGACATTCTTGACCTTTTGAATTTCACCCAACATTAAAATTAGTGATAAAGTGATATTGTCACAGCAGGGTTGAAAATAAAGAGGAGTAAAGATCTAAATGCAGCAGTTTTACGTTTATTTTACAAAAACTCAGGAACTAGGAAACAAGACCAGAACAACCAAACAGAACAAAATGCAGGGCTGAAATACTCAAAAACAAACCAATTAATGAAATGAATCACAGGTGCAAACACTAATCAAACAATGAGTAATCAAGGAGACTAACCAGAAGCGGGAACAAGGAACAAAGGAAACAGAAATCAGAGCAAAAACCAACTCAAAGTAAAACTCAAACACAGAAAAAACTAGACATAACACTTACAGATATATCAAATAACTAGTTAAAATACTTATTGGTATAATTTCCATGTGTATATCATCCGTTGATATTTTTGATCTTAATTTCTTACTTCAGATTTTGAGGAATGTAATTCTTTTATAAAATACACTGAAAAAAATGTTAAAGGATTAGTCCACTTTTAAATAAACTTTTCCTGATAATTTACTCACCCCCATGTCATCCAAGATGTCCATGTCTTTCTTTCTTCAGTCGAAAATAAATTAAAGTTTTTGATGAAAACATTCCAGGATTTTTCTCCTTATAGTGGACTTCAATGGGCACCAAACAGTTGAAGGTCATAATTAGTTTCACTGCAGCTTCAAATTGTTCAACACGATCCCAGATGAGAAATAAGGGTCTTATCTAGTGAAACCATCGCTAATTTTCTGAAAAAAATTGAAAATTATATAAGTTTTAACCTTAAATGCTCATCTTGAACTAGCTCTCTTCTTCTTCTCCTCTATTAGAATTCCGGCAGTGTAGAAACTGCTAGGTGTATTACTGCCCTCCAGAGGCCAAAGTTTGAACTAATTGTTATATACTATTGAACTAGCATATTGCATATAACAATTAGTTCAAACTTTGGCCTGTGGAGGGCAGTAATACACTTAGCAGCGTCTACACTGCTGGAATTCAAATAGAGGAGAAGAAGAAGAGAGCTAGTTCAAGATGAGCATTTCTGGTTAAAACTTATATAATTTTCAATTTGTTTTCAGAAAATGAGCGATGGTTTCACTAGATAAGACCCTTATTTCTCATCTGGGATCGTGTTGAGCAATTTGAAGCTGCAGTGAAACTAATTTTGACCTTCAACTGTTTGGTGCCCATTCAAGTCTACTATAAGGAGAATAATCCTGGAATGTTTTCATCAAAAACTTTAATTTCTTTTCGACTGAAGAAAGAAAGACATGGACATCTTGTATGACATGGGGGTGAGTAAATTATCAGGAAAAGTTTATTTAAAAGTGGACTAATCCTTTAACATCTAAATTAATTTGTTTTATGTAAATAAAAAAATATATATATTGACCATCACTGAATCAACCTAAAAACATTAATTTATACCAACAAAACTAATTTTTTATGGGTTAAATCAGATAACACTTGCAGGTTGCAATTTTTTACAGTGTATAATGATTTTCACTACATATCTGTATGTTCACTAGTAGAATTTTTGTTTTATTGCATTTTGTCAATTATAAATTTTTATTTATTAGGGCCTGAGCACCGATAGTGTGAGGACCCTATTGTAATTGCTCGGTCAATTATTCTTCTTCTTCTCTGAAATAAATCGCATTTTTGAGGGCCTAAACATGCTCGAAAACTCATGAAACTTTGCACACGCATCAGAAGTAGTGAAAATTTACGTCTGATATGGGTTTCTGAATGTTTCGTGTGTACAGCCAATCCGTATATGTTGTGAAACGTTGATGTCATCACCCCACGTCTCGACCCTAGTCAGACATCGCTACGTCACGTAACAGCACAACAACAATGGCGAACTACATGCTTGTGTTTGTGCCGCAGAAGTTACTGAGCCTATTAGCTTTACTAAAATAAAGCTTTATTTCTAAGCTTTACTAAAGTTTGTATACAGCGCGCAAGATGAATGCGCATGCTCCAAGTCTTCTTCTCCCTTTTTAGTGTATCTCTGTAGCAGAATTACAGTGACACATACTGGTCTGGCATGTATACTACATCATTTTGAGTCGGTTTCAGTGGTTTCCTGTTTATGCAGATATTTCTTGAGACGGCGCCATGTTTACGGAATATTTTTTAGAACGAGTAAAAAAAAAGTCAGGATAGGAAAGCTCTGGTTTCGTGTGGAACCGAAGAGCGGACTGGAGCGGGTTCCAAAGCAAACCTATGAGTTGGAGCTGGCTCGGGAGCGGATTCAGGGGCTGGAGCGGACTCACGAAGATGCCATTTTCTTTATAACATAACATATCACACATGTTGGATGAGGTAAAGCAAAAGAGAACTCTATGACCTCCATCAACAAGTCCATCACTTAACATTTAAGTGCAAAAATTAACTCAAAACCTACCAGACACTTATCAAAAAACTCATCTGACCCCTAACAATGGCACCAATGACAATGCTGCTGGCCCCAGAGTTGATATTGCAAATCTTTTTTTAAATGAACTACTAATTAATATGTCAATTAGCTGACACTTCTATCCAAATCACCTTGCAGAATTATTAAAGGGTAAGTCCCTCTGGAACAACCTGCAGTTAAGCATCTTAATCAAGGACATAAAGTCTGATCCACTTTGCATATTATTCATCTATTAGTACATCATCTCTACCTTGTGAAAAAGAAGTACACTTTAGCATACTTTTAAAACTTATTACAGAAATAATAAACACACTTAAAAAATATACTTAAGTGTGAACTGAATGTAATTTTTCAGACACTTAAATGTATGTCAATTGCAAGTAAATGAAAATGTAGTTTCAATTTATATTAAATGCAATTAGCTGAACTTTAAAGTGCTTTTTGATATCATTATATGTAAATGCATTACTCATATTGACTTTAAAATATGGTAAAGTGTACTGCATTTGTGTTAAAATGTAATTTCTACTAAAACTTGTATGTCATGTATTTAAATAATATATATTTGTAATTACAAAATACCTATACAATTTAGTACATTTAAAATATATTAACTTAAAATGTAATATCAAATAACACACTAGTTAAAACCATATCAATATGTTAGTCAACACATCAAAATAAGTGTACTTTAAATCAAAACAAAAGATTATTAAAACATGATCATTTAAACTGTACTTTAAAGTAAAACTTTTAATTTTACATTACAAGGTGCTCTTTTTAAAAGTGTACTTAAGTGTGTTAAGAAACATTGTCATGAAAATGTAATTTCTTTAAGTGTGCTCTCTTTAACATTATCTGCAACTACTTTTTTTTTATAAAAATACTTTTAAGAATTATGCAACAATTATGTACATTAAATACAATTAAGTGTACTTATATTTCACAAGCCCATAAGGAAAGCACCAAATTCCTCTAAAGGCAACAATAAGTTTTTTCTGCTCTCAATTGTGGTATACATTAAAGTACCATAGTATTATATATTGGTATCATAAATGTACCGTGCTACCACCAACTATAAAGATGAATCAGAGGGTAAAATCTAATAAACTGTGTGGCAAATTTAATAGCCACTTAATTTTATAATATCCACATCCATCTGAAGGATGTGTTTGTATTAATGACCAGACAGTCAGAAAGGGTCAGAAAGAGAAAGCTGATGTGAAAGAAAGAGACAGAGACAGAGTTAGAATAAGAGATATGGCCCATGGGTGATATTTTGAGGGACAGGGTGGCATGTGGAGAGCTGTTCATCACACATAGAAACAGAGATGAGAAGAGAAGACGCAGCATGTTGAGCCCCTCTTGTGTTCACAGGTTCATAATACACCCATTAGCTGGAGTCGAGCTGGGTGAGACTGATAATACAGATGTAAAAATCAGTGTAATAAAATTGTGTAATTGCTTTTTGCCACCGGGAGCTGCATCGTCTCTGCCTAGTGCCTTCAGGCCTAGGCAGAGACGATGCAGAAACCTCTATCCTACATGAGGAACAGTCCCAAACAGTTCAGAATTACACAATAGAGGACTGGTTTAATAATAATGTCTACATATAAAGTAAATTAACAATTTAACAGTTTGCTATGGGTTTAGCATAGTGACAAGTCAATTAACTTTAGAAACATCTTGTCTTTTATAATATCACAATTAATATTTTCTTCACACTGTCAAAAATGGTTTTAATACATGAAAAACGATGGCTGCCTTTATATTTAGGAATGGGAATGGAATGGGATGGGATTATACTTTGGGGTCCATGTCATCAAAAAGGCCCATTCTGTCACGGATGCTCTGAGACTTGAGTAAGATCCAAGTGCGGTATTTTATTTGGATATCCAGAATCATAGTCAGAGCCAGGCAAGAGTCAAAACACACAAATCAGTCCAGGAAAAACAAGAAAACAAAACCAGAGAATGCTCAGATGTGCAAATAACAAAATACAAAACCTCCATGATGATGACTGAAACAAACCGGGTATATATAGACACTAACAACATAAGTGATGACAGCTGTGTGCAATGAACGGTGATGAGGGACAAAGGATTGTGGGAGATGGAGTCCGATATAGTGAGGCAATAGTGCCTGGAGTGCCTTCAAATGGCTAACAAGGGCACTCCAGCGGGTGATCATGACACATTCACACCAAGAATAAATTATTGTCATGGTTTTTGCCACAAAATACGTTTTACTCATAATGAGTTATTGTAAGTGGACTGCAATGTCTGTGGTTTTTTTTTGTTTTTTTTTTCTCTCTCTTCCGAGACTATTGGAAGAGCAACCCCTGATATGAAGTTAACTGTATATGAACAACATAATTGTATGTGATATACAATTGTAGTGACCTGTTCCGTTCTTCTGCATGTGTTGCACTAAAAAATAAAAATAAAAAGTAAAAAAAAAATAAATAAAACTTTTACTGTGTCCTGAAAGCGCATACTCTCTCACGCTCTCTCCCTCCCTCTTTCAAATGTACACACGTACTGTGGACACACGCATCTCACATAGAAAGTTTTCTCTCTCTCTCTCTCTCTCTCTCTCTCAACTGCGTTAACAACTGTATATATCAACTGTATTATTCTGCTATCAAGGCTCAAGCCTCCGTTACTAGTCCTGAAATGACGTTTTGGAATTAGCAAAGGAGGCTTGGGATGAGATGCGAAAAAAATTAGTCCCACACACAAGTGTGTTTTAAGCACAAAAACCTGACAAATGTCTTGAAATACAACATCTGAACAGTGTCTTGAGGTGTGGTAACCATAGTATAAGCGGAATAATTGACTCTGGGCCATTGAATTCTTAGAAAATAATGCACACCCGAAGTGTAACAGCCACGACAACACCTCGGGTGTGCATCTCGGGCCCATCATCAATTATTCCTTCCATAACAGACAATAACGTTCTGTTTATTATAATTGTGCTGCAGTTTTGTCGTCTGCCGCTTAAAATGTTCAAGCTCTTAAAGCAGGATGGATTCTGATTGGCTGTTGGTGTTTTTATGGTTCATTAGCTGGAAAATATAGTTCTGAAAGTGATTGCAAAGATATCATTTCCCAGGGCCGTTATTGTTATAGTTGTGATGTGGACACTGCTATTCTTTTACATTTAGAACAATTTTTAGAACTATATCTTCTATATCTATCATTATCATTATAGTTATTGTCCTTGGTGTGAACAAGCCTTTAAAAAAAACCTGGGCTAATCGACAGCATTTAACTTATATTAAATCGATAACATTCCTGTAAGTCATTGATTTTCAACCTTTTTCACTCGAAGGCCCTCAACACAATATTTAAAGGCCCCACCTCCATATACGCTAAGATATTTCCAGTATTTCTAATGTAACTAGATTTTTTTAATTGATATATTGAATTTATTAGCTACAATTCATTGTGTGATTACAGCGATTACAGTGTGCGTTCTGTATTCCAGAACTGTATGTACTTCTATAAAAACTAGTTATTGAGGGAAAATAAAAATAAATACTATTTCAGTTTACATCTTGATTTTATCTGTTTATTTTTAACATTTTAGTTTAGATTAGAGTTAGGTTATTTTCATATATGAATAATAATTTAATAATTTAAAAAGGTTTAAGTCATCCTGTGGTTGAGAACCACCAACACATTCTCACGGCAATTCGAAACTATTTTATGTCTTGCGGAATTGGTGGCTAATTCATATGAATTAATATAATCTCATTCGTATGTTTTCATTAGATCTTTTACTCCAGTGACAGGTAGGGTTTAGGGGCAGGGTTAGGGGTCGTCCTCATCCTTCATAATGAGTTCTTTCTAAAAATTGTACGTTTTTGTACAATTCAAATTGTACTAATTCATACGAAATCGCCACCTCATAAAATGGAACCACAGCTTTAAGATGCTTTAGAAAAGCAACTACACAATGGCAACTAACTAGCAACCATCAATTTCAATCAAATTCAAACCAACTGAATTATCTCTAATTAGCACACCCCTCTCAGCAGTTTCTTTTTTCAATTATCTTTTCTCCATTTCTCCCTCTGTCTCTTTCTTCAACATCCTCCTCTTTCATTCTTTATCTTTCCCAATCGTGCATTTTTTTCCTTCGCGGAGCACTAATTAACGGAGAGATATTGGACACGGGCCCATGCACTTGCTAATACAACAGGATGAGGGGAGCTGACAGACCGCCCATTTAAAAAAAATCAAGAGTGACCACAGTACTGAAGAAATTAGGTACTACTGGGTGGGTGCGGGAGAACGAAGATAAGAGCACTTGAGATGTTGAGGGTATAAAGCTTTGCCCTCTGCGAGAGCAATTATCCATAGCTCATGGGTCGACCCAGACATCAGTCCTCCCAGCAAATGAAATGGACCTTTCTTCTCCATTCTTCAGCCATCTCTCTGCCTCCTTCTTTCTCTCTGTCCATTTTCACAAAGATCCTTGTTGATTTAAGACAAATTGATCCCTCCTGGGTTTTAACGCTTGATCAATCTGTTTAAAGTCCAGGGGGATTGATGAGTGAATGTTTATTAGACACCTCCCCCTTGCTTTTCCTCCCCATCCCCCTCAATCCCACTATTATTCATAGGGAATCTCAGAAGTGTAGCACTGATCCGTAATAAAGCAGCATATGGATGAAGCATGTGATTTTCTAGGATCTATACGGTCTTATTGATTTGAATGTGAAAACAATCTGTGCACTGGATCTTCAGATTCCACCTTATTCGTATCATTTTAACCAGATCAAGCACAATTTCAACACAATTCATTCATATTTATAAACAGTGTCTGTTATGCATTTTATTTAGCGTGAGGGATTGGAACAAACCTCTAACCCAAAGTGTTAAACTCGACCTGTACTGTTGTGCTACCAACATTATAGGGTGTGGTAATACTTTTCTAAGCAATCGAATGGTTGGAAAAAAAATACATATATTTTAGAAATACATATATGTATTCGCCCCGAACTGTCACGGTATACGGTCACGGTTTGGTGCACACGAATACAGTCAGTCACAGGCGATTTACACTCCAATTCAGAAGGGGGCACTTTCGGTAATGCAATGCTGTTTGCTAACTGCCACAACAAAACAAAAGTGCAGAAGAAGAACAGATGATCTATGCATAGATATGTTTACGGGCAAATACCAAATGGAAGGGAGCATCCCTATGCCCTACTCCCTTCGAAGGGCTGAGCCCTTGAAGGGGACTTTGGAGGGAGCAGGGCTCTTGCGTCACTTCATAAACCTTTAAAATGAATGAAGCATGAGTATTCACTGGGTCACATGAGCATAAATAATATTACTTCCTCGAAGTGACCATCGCATGTACCCTTCACTAACGGTATTCAGTTGTTCACTTTTGTTTGGAACACCCCTACAAATGGTGTCCCCTTCTCGAAGTGCCCTTGAATGGTGCAAAAATGCCGTTTGGAATTTGTCTCTCAACCAGTATTTCAACCGTGGAAAGACATAAAACAGCTTGAAAATAATATCTCACGTAGCATTACATTTACCTCAGGCAAGTCATTTAGTGTCCACAGCATTTTTTATTTGAGTGTTGATTATTATCTAAAAATAAATAGCAACTGAGTTTAATAGTTTGGGCTCTGTTGTTAATTTATAACCATTAATATTATAGTAGTGTGCAAGAAAGATCCTTTTTTTTATCCTTAAGAAAATGTTAATTATAATTGAATTAATTTAAAGAGATTGACACAATTTGTTGAATAAAACCAATGTTTAATAAAAAAAAAAGTAGAAAAAATAAGCAATTTTATGTTTAGTTTTCTCCCCAATGCTGTACCAAACCTATAGCGAACCATGACTTCAATACCGAGGTACATAACAAACCATCATATTTGTGTACCATTACACCACTAATATATTTACATTGAAGGAAGGACCACAATATAGTGTAATAGAGACTTGGAAGCCTCCTTTGTCTTAGACCAGTAAGCAACCACCTATAGCAACTCACTGACAATCATTCAGAACACCCTAGCAACCACCCAGAAGATACATTTTCATAGAACTGCTAATAGAAATACAGTTCAAATTTGGAGCAAATAATAATTATCCAGTAAGATTTCTTCACAGTCTCATTCTTAAAGTATTATTATTTGAGGTTCTGGTTCAAAATTCTGACAGAAATTCCATTAATCCTGTACACATTCCTTTAATATTTTTGAAGTGTGAATGAACCTGATGGCAAATTGTCTAATCAGATCAAAGTCAGAGAAAAATATCCACCCACAACAGCTGAGCAAATATGTAATACAAACAGTAAGCCTATTCTATTCTGATGCACTGACAGTGAAGTCCTTTAATTTAAGATCTTTTAAATGGATCACTGCAAGGAAAAAAATCAGGTAAATCTTTCTTTTCTTTTTTTTTTTTACTTTCTCTTCCCCTGATGTCAGCATAGATGCTGTGTGACATGCGATGACACCATAAGAGGATATTAAGACCAACAACAGGCCAAAGGAACGAGAATTAAAACTCAAACTTACATACAGCAGCATAAAAACATAATACAAACTCATAGATGTGCACACACACATCAAACATGCCATACATACACACACACAAAATCCATTTTAGCAAAATCCTTTGTCTGCTTGAAAGATACGATACAAAGGCATGGGGGATAAAGGGACGGATGGATTGATGGATGGTTTAAGGTGGATATAATGCCTGTGAGGACACAAGGATGCTGGCCTTCACACACACACACACACATTCCACACCATTTGAGCCAGGATCACATTTCAAAAGCTCTCCAAAGCCAACTTTTGGGCAGGACACCCAATAGCTTTTAAGAGCCCCTCCTTAACAAACATGTGAGAGAAAGCTAATAAAGACCATGTTTATGTGACTAAAGAAAACAGTAGCTTCCTTTCAGTTCACCTCCTTTTCTTCTTTTATTCATGCACTCATGTGAGAATCAGTTCACAGGGACGTATCTTCAGTCATGTGGTTTGTGCGAGATTCATTTAATCTGACCTACAATGCACTGTGAGTACAAACAAGATCAAGAGGCTTTAGGACAAAAGCTCTTAAAGGAACAGATTTGGGGCCATTGTTAAAGGAATGTTCTGGGTTCAATACTAGTTAAGCTCTATCAACAGCATCTGTGACACACTGTCGATTGCCACAGACAATAATTTAGAATTTTTTGGAAGCAAAAAAGTGTTTTTCATTTGCAAGAAAAGTCTATGGAGCAAGGCAATAGAGTGGGATGATGTCAGAACCCGGAAGACTAAATCGCCGCTGATTCCTTCGAAATTTTCCTATGTGGTTTTATAATTTGGTTTTTCAATTAATGAGTAAAATAAGGTCCGTGGTAAACATAACTTGATGATACTTTGATGTTTTGTTCTACAATATACACTGCACACACTCACACCCCAAATTGTCTTCACTGTAAAAAATTATTTTCATGATTTGTTATCAGAACATTTTTTCTTTTGTCAAATCAACTTAGATAATTAATGTGGTTCAGATAACATAATATTGTGAGTTTCTGTTGATTAAACCAATTGCCTTCATTGTATTAACTCAAATTTTTAATTTCAAAGAACTCAAAAATTTAAGGCAACCAGGTAACTTACTTTTTTAAGTTAAACCAACAATCCATTTTTACAGCGTTATCTAGTTACTTATTAGAGATAAGCGTTTCAAAAATGAACATAACTGCTTCAAAATTTGCGATGTCACAATTTACGCCAAAGTATAGTCAAGTTATGTTTACTAGAGGCTTTATTTTACTCATAAATTATAAAACCTCATAGGAAAATCTCAAAGGAACCAGCAGCGAATTAGTCTTCTGTGTTTTGATATCATCCCTGCACAACTCTATAATGCATTAGATTAAATGGTTACACTTTATTTTACAGTGCCGTAGTTACATTGTAATTACTTAAATAAGTACTGAGTACTAATAATTAACTACATGTACTTACTATAGAGTTACAGTTAGGGTTAGGGTTTGGTTTAGGGTTAGTTACTTGCAATTATGCATAATTTACTGTTATTACTATAGTAAGTACATGTAGTAAAGTGTAACTACGGCACTGTAAAATAAAGTGTTACCGATAAAATTGAAATCGGCCATAAAATGTAAACATTATACCTTTAAAAATGAGTTTAGTGAGATAAAAATGCTTTCTAACCTTTTGTATTCAATCGTGATGCATCGAATTTTCGGCAACCAAAAGTATTTGGCCCCAAAAAAAAGAAGAATTTTCGGTTTTAGACGAAATCATTTTTGAGGGCTGAAATCATTGACTGAAAAAGTGACGTTTAATTAGATGGTGCATCTTGACTGTCAGCATCTATTTTTTTGCACACAACATGGATAAGCTACAACAGGAAAACGTGTCAGGTGTGTGGATGAAAAAAATTAAGCTATAATAGCAAAATTTTGCTTGACTGAAATATCGAGAGGCTGCTGGCAGCCAAAGAACTGTACTATGTTTAACTTATTGTTTAATTTATCAATTGACTTCAAGACACCCTGAACAGCATACTGAGTTCAGTTACCCAGTTAACCAAATGTAATTACTGACATTTAGGGCCAGATTTAATAAACAGGGCAAATTAGCATGCGACCGCAATCTAATAAAAGCGCCGATGGGAGTGAAAAATTGTTGCGGGCGATCTACTGAAAATGTGCAAATTCAATGTCATGTCAGGTGCAAAATGGGTTAAGACATGCTTTTTTGGGCATTGAATAATGGCACAAATATTGACTACCATAAACCTTAGTAAATCACGTTGCATGATTCATTTAAATACTTTCCGCCCATAAAAAGTGGTCTGAAGGGGAAACTCCTACAAATGCATATGCAATATAGTCAGCTGCAAAAATTGACCTGCAAACATCAAAATCATCAGACATTTTGTAAACGCATTCCACAACACCTCAGAGTGTCAAAAATTTTGCAGGCGTGTTCATGACCCTAAATGAGACACTGTCAAAAAGGGTTCCTCAAAAGGGTTAAAGGTGCAATATGTAATATTGACAGCTAGCGGTTGAGTCCAAAATCTAAATATTGGAGAGGGTTGTTTCTCGCGCCTACTCCTCCTAGGCTCAGACTTGACGCTCGAGTGGGTTGCCAGATTGAGGACACACAACAGGAGACTTAAACACTGTAAGTTGAACAGCTAATGTATCTGCGTTTCAATATACCTCTGGTCATAGAGCTTTTTAAGATGGATGCCGACGTTTTTTTAGGTCAGGTAGAATCTGAGATCTCTGACCCAGTTCGTTTACTGGCTTCCATGGCTACAATACGCTGTGTTTTCCACCAACAGGGTGTCGAAATACTATTTGGAAAATTGGCAATCACACAGCCCAAAACAAAAACAAACATTCCGACACGGAACACACGGAACTGGCTGTAGCATTGTTTTTCGGAGAAACAACTTAGCATGTTTCCTAAAATATCTACAAACATATTATGGTATTTTTATGTTTTAGTACAGTAAAAAAATTACATACAGCACATTTAAACAACTTTATAACTTAAATAACACACTGTGTATGGCAGAATTAAAAGAAGGATTATAGCACTAGCTTCACATTTCTGCTTTTAAACCCTCCAGACTGCCTTGCTCCATAGACTTCCATTGTAAGTGCATTGAGATTTTACATATTTTATAAAGTGATGGACCAAGTCAAAACTATGAATGAAATACAATGGAAAAGCTGTTCATCTCTCAGCAATTAACATAAAAGAATAGCATGGCTAGATGCGAAAGTGAAAGTTATGCTTGGTTTATTTTTATTTTTTATTATTGGAGAGTGGTAAATGTGACACTTGAGATTTATTTCCATTAAAACGTAGCAAAAAAAGCCAGCTAGGCGACCGAAGCGAGACGGTCGAAATTAATGAAATTCATTATTTGTGTTCTCAAATGACAGAGTAACAGCAAATGTTTACCAGTCACAGAAAAAAAATAAAAAAACAGTCAATGAATGATGTTGACAGACTGGTCAAGCATGGAATCGCTTCTGCTGATAACAGGCAAACACACATTGAGCCAAAATATACACTGCCTTCACCCATTGCATGTCAATCTGAGCGAAACGGAACCAGAAATTACTCTCTTTTTATCGCTACTGCTCTTTCACTCTCTCCCTAACTATTTTTTCAGACACTGTGCGTGAGGTTAGAATCGGTGAGTGAAGCTTGTGGGTCTAGCATTTCTAATCCATTTGTATGCATGAATGAGTGACACGCGTTTGTCCATGCACTTAACGCATTGGTGCTCCCTTAGGTAGCAGGAAAACAGCCCAGTCTTCCTGCTGCATGCTGGGATTGGTTAAGAGCTGTAGGGTGTGTGAAACAAGGCGAGAGGGGGTTAACCCAACATCTGTGCCTCTCCAGATCTGATGAGGCTTCAGTGACATGCTTTATTTGAATCAGAAACCAGCGCTATTATATCTGGAAACCTTTTTATTGCAGCCTGTATGAAATGAAATCTTGCCGAGCAATAAATGTACTGTAACAGGAGAATGATGCAGCAATATCTGCGCAATAGAAGATATTAAAGCAAACAATCAGTTCTCTCAAGTGTAATTCAGTTGTCTGATCAAACGCTTGAAAGCAAATATAAGCGTCCTCTATATAAACCGCTCGTGTACTCATATCAGACTTTCTCTAAGGATGGCTAAGAAAAACGTGCTTAAACATAGAGTACAACATGAATTAAAACAAGCCATTTTAATTGGATAAAAAAACGTGTTTGAATAAACAATGATCTAACATTCCTTGATGGGGACTTTATGATTATGCAATTTGTTTGCCAATTCATGTTTTTGCTCAACGCAACATAATTCTACATTTAACATCCAAATGCGGGGTTAAAACAACCCAAGTTGGGTTAAATATGGACAAACCCAGCAATTGGGTTGTTTTCACCCAGCGGTTGGGTTACATGTTTGCCAAACCTGCTGGGTAGTTTTATTTAAAGGTGGTACAGAGGTTCTTTTCGTCGACTGAGTTTTTGAAATGAGCGCATGCGTAAGAACAACCCCCCTCCATTTCGAGTGAACGCCTCCCAAAACTCGTGCACGAGTATTGGAACACGAGTGTTTACCACCGGCATTCGCTGTGTTATTAAGCCGGGCACACATTTAACGACTAGCTAAAACATTCTAAGACTGTGCTCAACATACAGCGATTGTTTCCTGCTCCTGAAGCAGATTTATATACTTTCACATGGAATTTGAACACCGACTGTAATCGCAGACTGAACGCAACTGGCTCTGACTGGACGCGTTTGAGCGCGATCAGTCATAAGTATCAATTTACATTCATAATCGGCCTTACAATCGTTAAGTGTGTGCGCGACTTAAAGCCGCGCACACACTTAGTGGATTCATTATGTCGGACTCACCGCAGGTAACTCATAATCTGCAGTTGTTACTCCTGTCTCCTGACAAAAACATTGCATGCGGCGCCTGTGGAGTGTGGAAAGTTACTGGAGCGCGCAGCCGCGCGTCTCTCACAAGGAACGTCATGGCAGTGATTCACAAGCCAAAGGGCCAATCCGTGCACGTATCTCACAAGGAACGTAATGGCAGTGATTGACAAGCCAGAGGACCAATCGTTTATGCGATTGGCTGAGGTTTTTAAGGCCCTACCTCGTGCACAGATGATGTATATTAATAATATTCCTTTCAGTGCACCTAATAAATAGTCTTTTATCAGTTAGTAAAGACAGTTTCAAGTAATATTGTAAAAATGTATAAAACAAAACATCCTATTTAACACCTTTAACTCATCTATTGTTTAAAAATGACTGTATTGCTTGCTTATAATGAACCCGAAGTATGTTGTAAATTTAATGTTTAATAAATGAACATTTATTAACAAGTTTAATGAATAATAATTAAACAATAAACATTTATTAAATTGCTTATTAATAAATGTTCACCTTTTGATTATTATTGTTGCCTCTAGTAATTAGTGTCTGATTTTTAATTTCCAACCTATTTTGGGTTCATTTTAAGCCAGCCATATAGTAATTTTTAAACAATAGTTAAGTTAAATAAAACTGCCCAGCAAACATTTAACCCAACCACTTTGTAAAAACAACCCAATTGCTGGGTTTGTCCATTTTCAACCCAATTTGTCTTGTTTTTAACTCAGCATTTTTAGAGTGTATTTTTAGGAACAAACTACGTTTAAGTTTCTGAATCACACGTTACAGGAGAGAGAATTAGGAAAAGGACATGATAAGAAGAAGCACAGGTTAAAGTGAGGCAAGGTCTTGTTGTCCGTTTCAGCACCACGCTGAGCCCTGCAGATATAGCGACTATGATTATGTATAACTGCCCATGGCCAAGGGAAAACGTATATTTCTTACGATTACATAAAAGCCCTTGAGATCACTGTGAGCATGTGTGTGAATGTTTTCATTTCTCATGTAAGTTGTCAGGTAGACTTTATGTTTATGTCCAGCTGCGAACCCCTGAACTCTATCTGACTTTCCCTTCAGCGAGTTGAGCGCAACGTCAACATGATGGGCACAAATACATCAGAAAAAAACAAAATGTGTGAGTCAGCCTGCACCGATTACCAGCTTTCTGACCTAAACTTGCACATGGCATTCAGCAAAAAATATAAACAGCATCACAGGGTGCAGCAAAAATAAATAAATAAATACAATATTGTTCTATAGTAGTACAGTATAGTACAGAACATTAGTAAATACTACAGTATAAATTATAATCTAAAAATAAAAACTTAAATTAAAAATAAAATTTTGGCAAATAAAACAAAATGTTAAATGGTTATAATTTATAAACAATTATGTTAAAATATTATATTCTACACTATCAAGTTTTAGGTAACACTTCAATTTATAGTGTCATTGTTACATGTAGTTACTATAGTAATATAACTATGCATAATTACATGCAATTAACCCTAAACCAAACCCTCATCCTAACCCTATAGTAAGTACATGTAGTTAATTATTATTACTCAGTACTTAAATGTATAATTACACGGTTACACTTTATTTTAAGGTGTCAGTGTTACAAAGTTTTAGTACTATACTTTAGCACAAGGCACAGGTAAATAGTACTGTAAATATTGTGTAAACAGTGTAATGTAAAGAGTTAATTTAGGTATTTGGCTATAGTACACAAAAATATTAGTCTTCAGTATAATATAATCTTGTATAGTACAGTAAACATCTTAAGTCATAAGTTTTGTCTGTATACTGTAACGCCACAATGTAAATAAACGGATCATCGTTCGCATGTGGCTACAGTATGCAGTATGGTTTGTTGAACGTAGTAAATATCCCCGTCAGTGAGCTTACCGTCTACAGCCATAGTCGGTATAAACGCGTATCTCTCCGTGATGCCTCTAGTAGGTGTCTGCCATGCTCACGGGTGTCCGGTCCGGTAGAAGAGAGAGCCGGTGCTCCTGAACGAAACCTCCGAGCGCAAAGGATCTGCTGTGGAGCGGGAGAAATCAGCGCGCGCGTCCACATATAAACCCGAGAGAGAGATGACAGTCATTCAGCTTCCAAAGCCTCGAGCAAGTTTAAACTCCTCCCTCTGCTTTCTCACCTTAGTGCTGAACGCACTCACAGCGAGCGATTCACTGATTACACAAGTGGCTGTGGAGATGAATGACAGTATGCAGCCAGTGCAATAAAACACGCGTGTCATTTAAACTACATCTAGACCGGCGCGTGCACGAGGAAGTGGGGAACATATGGGCAAACGCATGAGAGGGTGCTTGTCGAAA
>RJVU01029436.1:1644347-1668092 GCA_003731715.1 Anabarilius grahami
AGATTTCAGACAAATGCTGTTCTTTTGAACTTTCTATTCATCATAGCATCATGAAATAAAAATGTAAATAACTGTTTTCAACATTGATAATAATCATAAATGTTTGAGCATCAAATCATCATCATATCATCACATTATGTGACACTGAAGACTGGAGTAATGATGCTGAAAATTCAGCTTTGATCACAGGAATAAATTACACTTTACTGTATATTGACATAGAAAACAGCTGTTTTAAACTGGAATAATATTTCACAATATTACTGTTTTTGATTGTATTTTTAATCAAATAAATGCAGGCTTGGTGAGCAGAAGATACTTCTTTTAAAACATTAAAAAATCTTACTGACCCCAAACTTTTGAACGGTAGTGTATATATATATAAAATGTTAATGAGAGAGTGCAAAGAATCTAAGCCATGTATTTAGGCTACCTCAACAAATTTGTTAAACCGCTAATAATGACATTTAAGGCTGTCGGGACGGATTTCGCGGGAAATTGCACACGTCATTCCGAGCATCATATCCGTACACAAGGAAAAGTAGCTCAATGTAGTCTGAATCTGAAAGTTTGTTTGTCACAACGAACGTGAATGAAAAATTATGGATCATTCAAAACGGCAAAACGAGGAATCAACATTTGTAAAAACAAACAAAACCTTATTTATTTGACCATCTGCTCTGATAAGATCCATTGATATGATCCAGGAGTATCCACTTGCACATTAACCACATTCATCCCGGCAGAAGAGCAGAGCCAAAGCACAACCAAAACAATGTTTGTCCATACAGACCCAGGAACCCCAAACCGGATTCTCAACAAATCCAGCACCCACAATTTGAAAAGATGAGATGTTTAGTTTATCAATAACACTTTATAAAAGCCTAACTTTATATAATGTCATTATGTTTATATTTGAATTAATGTTCATAATTGAGTCATTTAAATTTGCAATGGAAGACTTAATTCATTTGCTTTGGATAAAAGCAACTGTTAAAGCATTTTTGGTTAAAAAATATATAATTTTTATATAGTGAGTACATAACCAGCCAGTGTTCAAAACTATCTCCTTACGTTAGCACGATTCACGACGCTTGTAATAATGTTTTTAATAAGAGTGGTGCTGGTGGGTTTCCGCGGGAAACTCGAGCATGCAGCCGTCATTACGTCACATCTGTTTACATAAAGAAGAGTCCCAGCTAGTAGGCTATATGGCATGTGAGGATGGCGGATCATTTATAGCCTTTTCTCACAGCAGCTGCAATATTTAAACTTATAATTTTGATGGTGGATTGTAATCCAGACAGGTCCAATCATCAGTAACAATTGGAGATTCACCCATAGTCAAAAGCTACAGGTAACACTAATACACACTGTAACACAGTTCGTAAATATGGGAAGAAGGAGGCGGGAACCGGCAAACGTTCAACACAAACTTTAATATAAAATAAACAACAGAACAAAACGAAAGTAATGCCGGCAGACCCTCGCGGACGTCTGCCGGCCACACAAACATAATAAAACATAACATAAAGTCCAGGCCTGGTCCTCTCTCGTCCTTAACTGTCGTCGCTCCTCCTTTTATGCTCCCGGAGCTCCTCCGTGAGGGACTCGAGGCCGGTGCGCCTCACAGGTGACGATCATTAACACTCGCGTCACCGGCCTCGCGCCGTTCCCTCACGGCTCTCGCCCGCCCTGCTCGTCACACACACTAAATACACAGTCACGCAATGCTGATGTTGTTAACGTTAACAATCACCATTGGTTGCGCGATTTATTGTAAGCCTTTTTTCTCAGTTGGTCAGACCAAAAGTGGAAGACATGTTACTTACTTGTTCAGATGATATTTTCTGGTGAAAATTCTTATTTTGGTCATACTTCCAAGACGTAGATGGCAACAAAGAGGCAAAACTTACAGACTTTAAATTAAATAATTCATACAGTATGGAACCCTGCGCTCCATCCAGTCAAATTATACATTAACAAATGACAGTTAAGTATTATATAATATTTGTGACTGATTGTTCACTCAAAAATGAAAATTCTGTCATCATTTATAATCTTCATGACATTCTAAAACATGTATGACTTTCTTTCTTTCTTCGGAACACAAAATGTAATTATTCAATTCACATTTATTTGTATAGCGCTTTTCACAATACATATTGTTTCAAAGCAGCTTTACAGAAAATGCATGTCAATGCATGTGGATTGTAGTGTGATAGAAGATTGGTTAAATAGACAGGAGCTAAACCATTTAGGGCCTTATAGGTCAGTAGAAATTCTTTATAATTGACATGGAACTTAAAGGTTAGTTCACCCAAAAATGAAAATTCTGTCATTTATTACTCACCCTCATGTCGTTCCAAATCCGTAAGACCTTCGTTCATCTTCGGAACACAAATTAAGATATTTTTGATGAAATATGAGAGGTTTATGACTCGTCCACAGACAGCAATTTAACCACCACTTTCAAGTTCCACAAAGGTACTAAAGACATCGTTAAAATAGTCGACGTAACTGCAGTGGTTCAACCTAAACCTTTAAATGCATACCTCGGGTCTTTATCGACCCAGGACGTCATTCACTACCCTCCTCCTCTTTCATTTTTCAAAGTTAGACATCAACCTTCTTAGTATTCTTCAATCAATTCATTATACAGAATATAACAAGAAAAAAAATATATTTTCCTATAAATTTTTTTGTAAAAAATTGTATAGGGTCGCTAACGACCCAAGGTATGTATCAGTGTACGTATATTATTTTCTGCACAACAATAATTTAATCTTTGATGATGGAATAAGCGCAATTCACCTTTATTCCACAATGTCTGATACACAATGATGAAGTGAGGTTTTATTCAGAAATGGCTGTGATTTACTGCAGAGCAAGTACTCAGTAACGCAATCAAATATGACTGTCACTGTCACTTGATGATGGATCTGGTGAAGCTGTCAGTGATCAAAATATTGATTTTGAAGATGTTGAAAATGATAGTTTTGAGAATATGTTTGAGATCACGAATGGGCTCATATTCGCGATCTCAAACATATTCTCAAAAATATCATTTGTTGAATGTACTGGGAAATGTACGGAGCCCCGGACATGACATGCAGGAAAAAAATTTAATCGTGTGCACGATTTACTGATTTGTTCCCTCGATTTACTAAATGACGAGGACAGTGATGATGGCATAAAACATCTGCTCAAAATGAACCCTTCCAAGCTCTAAAAGGTAACTGTTACAGTCACCGGTTCCTGCACTACACTTCCCAGCATTCCCTCTGTCCTGCACCTGCACGTCATCACCATCACTCGCACCTGAAGGCAATCATCATCATTAGCACTCATCTGGACTCTGTATATAAACAGTCACTTCACTCACCTTGGTTTGTCGGTTATCGTATGTTGCTAATGTGTGTATCTCCTGTGTTCCTGTATGCTCCATTGGATTATCTAGTAAAGTCTGACTCTTGGTCTTATATTCCTCGTCGTGTGTGTTTGTAATAACCAACCGCCCTAAATGGATGAATGGGCCAAATTCATAGTGATGGGCAGATCAAGGCTTCATGAAACACTGAAGCAGTTGAATCAAATGTGCCGTAATGATTCGAGGCTTCGAAACAATCTGACACCCGTCTCCACGGTTACCCCTAGTGGTCAAACAGTGCAAATGCAACAAAACTCAGGCCAAACATGCATAAAAAATAGCCTTTAACAAATGTATTGCAAAATTTTTATTTAAAGTAAAATCAATTAAATGGAATTAACTAATCATCTAATAAGTTTAAATATAGAGTGTCTGTATAATATGTGTTCTTTTATCAATTTTAAAGGCTTGTTTCTCTGTTCCATGGCTCAAGCTAAACAGGCCAATAAGAGATTAATAACTACCATTATTAATTTTAATTATTCTAATGTATAATTAAAACATCTACAAATGTATAATACTGATCGGAGATCAGGTAAGACCATAGGGTAAAGCCCTAGACACTTGTTCAATAGTTCTCAGTGAATCTGCATGATTCATGGGTTCACTTTATCATTGCCCTCTACCGGTGAACCATTGAAATTTCGAACTGTTTTGAAATGTTTCGAAACAGTGATGACGTAATGAAGCCTCGTTTACTAAAATCACGTGACATTGGCAGTTTGATACACGCTCCGAATCACTGATTCGAAACAAAAGATTCATGAAGCTTCGGAGCTTCATGAAGCAGTGTTTCGAAATCGGCCATCACTACAAATTCATCAATATGGCTCAGGAGAGCCATGGCTTTTTTGTGTTTTCTTCACAATTTTTCCTTTTTGCCGTCAACAGCTAGCTGGAGGATAAGGAATTAAAGGAAGATGTTCTGGATCGGGACGAATTACAATGGACCTTGTAATCTCCCAGATACCACCGGCTTGAACTGGAAGGAGGCCATGCTTAAATGCTTGGAGTTCAAGCGGCCCCGATCCGGAACCCCGCCAAACCCAGTTCCCAACCAGAGGCCCACCGCCGATGGAAACGACGACCCCGCCGTGAGGTCAGAGCCCACGCCAGGAGGAGCGACCGAGCCTGACATCACCCCGGAGCCTGAGGTGTTTCCGGCAGAGGAGAAGTTCGAGTCGGGGGTCCCTTCCAGCGTCGAGGACGACGAGCAGGACAGAAGCCCTGCCCAACCGCCCGTCACTGAGAGTGANAAAGAGTTCATCATCATCAATACTACTCCCCAGCTGTTTGAAGACTCTATACTGGACTCATCAATCCCTAACAGCCTCTCTCTTCCACATCCTCTTTTGGAAGTATCTACTGAATCTCCATCTCTGGCATCTTCCCTGACCCCAACCAAGTCTGCTGCCCTGTCCGAGCTGTCACCAATCAGTCCTGCTACACCACCATCACCTCAGTGACGTGGTTACATTGCGGGACCACTGTGAGCCATCTCCTCTGGGGCGCAAGGATCTCGTGGCTCTGCCTCCAGCATCTGTTCTCGTCTCTCCTCCTCAACCCGTCGACCTGACTCCTTCACCTACGCTCCTCCCTCCCTCGTCGGCTGCTGGGACCTTCGAGCCATCGGCTTCGCGGAGCTGCCTCGGACCGTCGACTTCACCTGGGTCGACGTCACATCGCCTACGCAACGGACCTGTGGGCCGTCCGTTGCTCTCCGACCCTCCACCCCTACTGCTCCAGCTAGCTCTGCCCTCCCTCAGGCTCCGCCGATGCCCTCGGTCACTCCAGCTACACCTCAGCCCTCAGGATCCCTGCATCCTCCTCAGATGGTCGTCGCTGTGGCTCCGTCATGGTCGCCTGGGTCGTCGGCATCGAACCGTTCCATCTGCCTTCCATCTGCGCCGTGGGTTCTTCTTCCATCGCTGCGGCCGCCTTCGCTCGTCCCAAAGGTGGCGCTGATGCCTTTACCACCATGGCTCCACCCTTCAGCTTGCCGCTGATGTACATCATCATCCTGGTTGGGGACTGGGCCTCCATCCTACTCATCCTCCAGCTTCACCATCCACCTCCTGAACCCCCTCCGGCCTGCCCCTTTGGATATTCTTCTACGGCACGAGGACGCACCTTGCTGGAGGGGGGAAGTACTGTTACAGTCACCGGTTCCTGCACTACACTTCCCAGCATTCCCTCTGTCCTGCACCTGCACGTCATCACCATCACCCGCACCTGAAGGCAATCATCATTAGCACTCATCTGGACTCTGTATATAAACAGTCACTTCACTCACCTTGGTTTGTCGGTTATCGTATGTTGCTAATGTGTGTATCTCCTGTGTTCCTGTATGCTCCATTGGATTATCTAAGTCTGACTCTTGATCTTATATTCCTCGTCGTGTGTGTTTGTACACGCTAGTATTGTAACAGTAACAAAGTATGCTTTATTTTATTCTTCTGTAATTTTTACACTAATATCAGGGGAGTTTTATATTGTCGCAACAGGTAGAGATCCGTCTGTGTTAGATATAGATCCGGCTCGCTAAAGACCTGAATATGTAAGAATGATTGGCGAAACATTCATGCATTTAAGGGTTAATGTTATTAAGCGCCGAGAATACTTTTTGCACACAAACTAAACAAAAATAACGACTTTATTCAACAATACTGTATATTCTTCTATGCTTTTTACGTCCAGCTGTGTCTGAATGCCAGCTCAGTATTGTCAGAAGTTGTCAGAAGCTGTTCACGTGAGCAGCATGACGCATGCATGTGATGCTGACGCAGGAGCCGGCCAATAATGAGTCTGTGTTCTGATGTAGAACCTGGAAGCGCTGGACATAAAAGAAATGTAGGATGACATAGAAGAGAAGATATTGTTGAATAAAATATTCTAGTCAATTCATAAAATGAAGGTTGAACCACTGCAGTCACGAACATTTTAACGATGTCTTTAGTACCTTTCTGGACCTTGAAAGTAATGTTTCTGAGGTGGAGGAAGGCTGTTTTTGTAACATATGAAACAGGTCTTTAACTGTAGAGGATGAAGTAACAGTACATCCTTCTAAGTGCAAATTGTATTCTAAGAGATTTTGTGTATATAGGATTTTGGTCCAATAAGTAAAACCTCAGTCTTATCTGAATTTAATTAAAAAAAATTACAGGTCATCCAATATTTTATATCTTTAACACACTGTGCCAACTTGGATAATTTAAATATTTCATCTGGTCGTGTTGAAATATATAACTTCAGTATCATCAACATAACAGTGGAAACTAATTTCATGTTTTCTTATAATATTGTGAAAAATATTATAAAAGTGGCAGCATATATATTGAAAACAACACAGGGGGCTTAACACAGATCCATGTAGCACTCCATAATTTACTGACGTTATCCTAGATTTTTCCCCATTTAAAAAAACAAAATGGTGATGGTCTGATAGGTATAACCACCTTAATGCCCGTCATACCAATGTAATTTTGTAGTCGATCTTTGAGTCGATCTATACAAAGATAAGTAAATTATCACATTTACATATCTTTGTAAACTGTGTACACAGTACACATTTTTATATAAATTATCATCATATTATTTATTTCAAATAAATACGTTAATGCATCCACTGTTTTTTTTATGTCATATTTTCATTTATGGATCAGGTTTAAGTGAAACAACACAGAAAAACAAGTTACTTAAACAGTTTAAAACAATGAGAAGTGCTGACTCCACTTAAAGCTTTACAACTTGTCCACAGCATGACTTTCTTCTGGGTCACAACACACACTTTTGCACTCTGACTCCCCATTTCTTGCAGTTTCACTAGGATAAGTGCCGTATCTGTTCTTTAGAAAAGGAAGAAAAAGCCTGTTAAGTGCTGTCGTCACGCCTCAGGGCAACACTCGCTTGTCGTGAAGCTGTGGAGGAGGGAGTATCTGAGGAGAGCGTGTAGTCAAGAACATCATCGCATCAGAGAGGTCTTCAGTGGCCCGTTCTACAAAGAAATCTTCCTGCGTGTCCCTCCTGTTTTGACGATCAACAGAACGGTGCCCAAGAGATGCCACTGTACCAAATGCCAGAGAAGATGTCTGCTTAAATTAGCTGTATTCAGGTACTGTCATAATTAACACTGATTGCCTTCACAGTATGAGGAGATGAGAAGGTGTTTGGTGAGGTGGGTTTCTGAAGTTTAAAGAGGTGTGGGAGAGAGTCTCTGTAGGGCAAACATGCAACGCTACAAAGCACAGCTACAGCTTCTGTTCACTTCACAATACTGATGTTATTGATGCTGCACAGATGAACATGAAAGTTTAAAGAGCGTCTTTGTTGAATTTTAGCAAAAGCAAGCTTTTGAAATGTGTTTAATTGTGCAGTTCAGTTGTTAGTGCTGTTTGCCAAGAAAACATTGCGATTAAATTTGCTTGTACTTTAAGATTAGCCTATTGTTTTAAAGAAACCACTAACTCTAAATATTAAACTCTACACGTTAATTGCTCTTCAAATGACTGGTTTGTGCTATAGGTGTGACTCATACCTAAAACCATGTGACTTGTCTGTCTGTCTAGCTATCTTGCTGTCTAGCTATATTAGATTATACATTAACAAATTATCTAAGCATTAATGTTTGTGACTTTAAAGTTAATAATGGGATAATTCACTCAAAAATTTAAATTCTGTCATCATTTTTAATTTTTTTATTTTTTATTGCAAACAATTTAGAGATGACATTAATGAATACAACCTTGCATACATTACACAGAATGTATCAACAATACGTCCAAAGTCATCTGAACATATGGAAGAGAAAAAAATGTATTGACAATGACCGTTAAAAGAGAAAGATACATTTAAATACAGTTGCAAGTAAAAGAATGTAAACCACTTGCAGAATCTGTGAAAATGTTAATAATTTTAACAAAATAAGGGAGATAATACAAAATGCATGTAATTTTTTATTTAGTACTGTCCTGAGTTAGATATTTTACATAAAAGATGTTTACATATAAGACAAAAAAAAATAGCTGAATTTATTCAAATAACCCCATTCATAAGTATGTGAACCATTGATTCTTAATTCTGTGTGTGGTTGCCTGGATGATCTACGACTGTTTTTTTGTTTTGTGATGGTTGTTCATGAGTCCCTTTATTTGTTCTGAGCAGTTAAACTGAGCTCTGTTCTTCAGAAAAATCCTCCAGCTCCTGCAGATTCTTCAGTTTTCCAGCATGTTTTACATATTTTAACCCTGTACAGCAGTGGCTGTATGATTTTGAGATCCGTCTTTTCACACTGAGGACAATTGAGGGACTCAAACACAACTATTAAAAAAGGTTCAAACATTCACTGATGCTCCAGATAAAAACACGGTGCATTAATAGACGGGGGGTGAAAACATTTGGAATTTGAAGATCAAGGTAAATTGTACTTAATTTGTCTTCCGGGAAACATGCAAGTATCTTCTGTTGCTTCCGAAGGGCAGTACTAAATGAAAAAAAAAAAAGATGTTCAAGCGAAATTAGAAAAATTTGGACATCTTCATCCTGTTCAAAAGTTTTCACCCCCCGACTTTTAATGCATCGTGTTTCCCTCTGGAGCATCAGTGAATGTTTGAACCTTTTTTAATAGCTGTGTTTGAGTCCCTCAATTGTCCTCAGTGTGAAAAGATGGATCTCAAAATCATTCAGTCACTGCTGGAAAAGGTTCAAATATGCAAAAGATGATGGAAAACTGAAGAATTTTTGTGACCTGGAGATTTTTTTTGAAGAACAGAGCTCAGTTTAACTGCTCAGAATTAACAAGTGACTCATGAACAACCATCACACAACAACAAAAAAAACAGTCGTGGATCATCCAGGTAACCACACACAGTATTGAGAATCAATGGTTCACAAACTTTTGAACTGGGTCATTTTAATAAATTCAGCTACTTTTTTGTCTTATGGATTATATGTAAACATCTTTTATGATAAATATCTTACTCAGGACAGTACTAAATAAAAAATAATATGCATTTTGTATTATCTCTCTTATTTTGTTAAAATTTTGCACATTTTCACAGATTCTGCAAGTGGTTCACATACTTGTTCTTGCAACTGTATCTTTTTAGGAACATAAAGAAAGGCAGGAACAGAACAAAGAAAGAAAAGAAGATATTAAAAAATTATCATGAAAGATCTCATCATACCTCTTCAAAAAAGAAATGCATTTTTTATTATTATTCTTTGTGATTTGTTTAAATGTTCTTACTTCACATAAGAAATCTATAAAAGTAGGTATTTTCTCAAGAAACCTTTGTTTGTGAAAATAGAATTTTGCCAAAAGGATAAGAAAGTTAACAGTAGATTCTAAAGATTTGTTTTGGTTTTCAAAAAAGCAAACAACATCCTTAATGTGTAAATTACAGTTCAAATTAACTTTAGAAAAACAATAGGAACTCAAATCTTTCCAGAAAGGTGATGAAACAATACATGAGAAAAATAAATGACAAATATCTTCACTTTCTTTTGTACAGAAGGTGCATATATCAGCTACATCACAAAATTTCAAAATTCTGTCATCATTTACTCACCTTCTGGTGAGTAAATGACATCCGGATACAGGTCACATGATAATGCCAAGTGTAAACGAGCCCTTGAAAGGTGCTGTATGTAACTTTTTTTACTGTATTAAAGCATAAAAATACCATAATATGTTTGCAGATATTTAGGAAACATGCAAAATTCATATACTTGTTTCTCCAAAAAACAATGCTACAGCCAGTTATTTTACTTTGAAATGTGTGTTCTGTGTCGGAAAGTCTGTTTTTGTTTTGGTCTGTGTGATCCTGCCTACTGCCAATTTACCCAATAGTATTTCGACACCCTGGGTTGCCAGTTGGCAGAAAACACAGCATATTGCAGCCATGGTAGCCAGCAAATGAACTGGGTCAGAGATCGAAGATTCTATCCAACCTAAAAAGCCTTTGCATCCATCTAAAAATCTCTATGAATGGGAGCATATTCAAACGTGGATAAATCAACTCATCAACTTACAGTGTGTAAGTCTCCTCGCCTTCCATTGTCAACTGCACTCGCTCCTGTTGCATGTCCTCAATCTGGCAACCTGCTCAAGCATCGAGTCTGAGGAGGAGGGGGCAGGAGAAACAACCCTCTCCAATATTATGAATTTGGACTGCAGTACCCATTTCAACCTCTAGCTGTCAATGTTACATACTGCAACTTTAAGGCCAAGGTCAATATTTCGATTTTTACGCGTATGCGAGGGTCCACGCACAGTGCGCGTGACACAAATTTCGTCATCAGAATAGTACGAGCCCTGCCCAGTTTTTGTAACCGTGAAAACTATGTACACCCAGGTCGTATTGAACTTGTTTTGCACTAATCAGTTGTACCACAAGGTGGCAGCACTTGCCTGGGCTGTTTTTTCACAGTAGAAAAGAAACTAAAGAGACAGAACAACAACAACAAAATACCAGAGACTGCAACAACAACAACAGATAGCCGCAACTTTAGTTTAAAGCTGCAGTCCGTAAGTTTTGCCTCTTTTTCACCATCCCTGTTCGAAAGTTATTTGCAGTTATTTGCGGAATTATCATCTTTACATGGGTTGTGCATCGGCAAAGCTCCTCAGCGCAGATTAATCTAATGTTTTGAGGAGAATGTTTGGCTATAAGTAAGTAAGTAACATGTCTGGCACTTTTGTTCTGACCGACTGAAGAAAAAAAAAAGCATTACAATAAATCGCGCTACCAATGGTGATTAAATCTAACGATCGCTTAGCTCAGATCACATCAAACCATGCATGCAAATTATTAATTTTGTTATACTTTGTTCTCAAATTGTTAATGTTAACAACATCAGCATTGCATGACTACATGTATTTAGCGTGTATTAGCATTACCTGTAGATTTCAATTTCTTCAATTTACAGTCTAATCCCAAATTGTCTATTTGTCATACCATACAGTCCGCCAAAAAATGATGAAAAAAGTTTAATTATTCCAGCTGCTGTGACTTGCAGCATCCTCACATTATATACCTACTAGCTGTGACTCGTTTTTTATGTAAACAGACGTGACGTAATTATGCAAAGATGAACAGCGTCATGCTCGAATTTCCCGCGGAAACCTACCAGTGCCACCCGAATTAGAAAACATTATTACAAGCTTTTGTGAATCAGGCTAAGGTAAGGAGATAGTTTTGAACGCTGGCTGGTTACTTGTTAAAATTTTTATTTTGGATAATTTTTAACCAAAAAAAGTTACGGACTGCAGCTTTAACAGAATACAGAGACATTTTTATCGCTCATAACTTATGGAGAAAAATAGCACAGACACTGGACAAAGATGAAACTTTCTCAACCATCTATGTTCGCGCACGCTATCAAATCGGCTGTACGTATACGCTAGCGTACACTTAAAAAATTCTTAGGGGTTTAGAGTGGAGGTGTGTTATTTTGTAAGTGATTAGATGTACAATAACATGGGGGGGGGGGCAACTTTAATTTCATGTAGACTTTAAAATGCAAATCAATATATTCCTCCTCCTGTCATTCCAATCCAATTTCTAGTTCAACTTCTTGTGGTGTGTGGCTAATTCAATTCAAATTCATCCTCACTGAAAGGGAACCAATTCTTCAGTTCTGAATTTTGCATAGCCCTGACCCGAACTACCACTCAGAACACCCTAGCAATGTTTTAGCAACCACCAGAAGACCTTGTCTATCATTGTCGTGATAAGCTTTGCACAAGATCTTTCATAAAATGTAAATATTTATATTATGATGTCCATCCATCAAATGCCTTATCCCAAAGCTTGCAAAACTGAAAAGATGGTTTTGGCCTTGTTGAGCATCAAGACTGATGGCCTCAAGATCCAAATAGCAATCGCAGTGTTCACTGACCCCTGGCACAGAGGTTGCGTTTCCAGTGTGCCATTAATACTTTCATTGCTGTGTTTCAGACAGACGGCAAGCTGAGAGAGAGAAGTTTTCCATCCCTGCCGATAAGATTGACAGTCCGCGTTTAGACACATACAGAACAACCCGCAGATGGTGGTTTTATGTCCAAACAGTGATGGACAGTGTGGGTGTAATTAAACGACTGTGGACCAATGCCCCCCTTGCAAGGCCACCGGTTTTTCCGAACCAAGCTGTCAGCTGGCACAGTTTCCGACAATGCCCAGCCTCAGACAGGAAAACAGGATCGGTCATGGTTCTGGTGGTCAGACAGATGCACCGCAGAGTTCCTTGTCTATTTAATGGAAGAACAGAGTGTGTTCAGACTAGCTGCCAATCGCAGTCCAATAAAAGGCTGTGGACTGCATCCCATATCAGACGACTAATTAAAGATGTATTCGGTCATGCTCTCTTATATTAGTGTCAGGGCCAGGCATTGCCTGGGAAACAGGGTACCACAAAAGAGTAAAGTTTGGGGTTGAACATACTGGGGCTCTTGATTTTCATTCTATAATAGTGTCATAGTGTTGGCATTTTGAATGGCTGGCATGCAAATGCAATGCCACTCCAGGGACGCTCTAAATCCTGAGCATGTGGCCAAAGCCCAAAAGTGCAGAACCTGAAAACATCTTTGCAAACAGGGCTTTAAACACATACTGTATACTGTTGTCCGGCTGCTACATTGGGATTTAGTTGGTTTTCTAGTGCAAAATAAAGAAATAAACCATGAAGAGTTTGTGCATTATAGTGGTTTTAGCCATGTTATGGAATATTCTTAGGCACAACCCAATGAGGACCAGCCTTTGCCATGGTAAAACCAATGTAATGTATGGCAGTCAAGTAAATAATTAAGTGCATTAATATTATTCATCAAAATAAAGCTGTAATCTGTTGTCAAGCAACATAGCAATTTTAATTTAGAATGTGGCTCATCCAATTTTAGGGCTATAGTAAGATCTTACCAGATGTATGATCAATCAATTGTTAGTAAATCATTTCGTTAAATCGATAACAAACAAGATTGTAATTTGAATGTAAGGAAGTAGTTTTAAAATAAATGGAAATTTAAAGTAAAGTTAAATTGTCTAGATAGACTTTGAATGTTGGCTTGACAAACTTCTTAGAAAAAAAATATTTAGAAAATGTTTTTTGATAGATAGAACGATAGATAGAATGATAGATAGATCAGGCATCTCGCCATCAATGAGGAAGTCGTGTTTGCGTGAGTGTGTGCGTTCAAACCTTCAAAAAGTCTTTGCCATTCCACTCACACCATAAACCCGGCCTGTCTCATGCAAATCAGACACTGTTGTAGCAGACTTGTGCATTCAGACTAGAATCTCTGTTTATCTGACACAACCATTTTAGAGAACACAGCATGGGTTAGTGTGTTCCTGCTTGGGAAAGTCTCTTATTTCCACTCATCTCTCCCTCTCTGGTAATATCTGTACAGTTCTCTTTATCTTCCCCTGTCTCAGGGGCACAGATCAAATGATAAAGGATTTATTCATTTTTCCCATAAGGCCACCTTGCCTCTGTTCCCCCCAGTCAAGCTGAAAATATGCCCTACATACTCTCATGACGACTACAGCTCCAGAAGATCAGACAGTCTGTTGATGGATATTCCCTCGCTACCAGCCTGAGAGAGTGTTGGCTCACATGGAATTATCCTTCGTGAAAGGGTCGGATCCACAAGTTACAGCCTTAAAGGTGGTACAGAGGATCTTTTCGTCGACTGAGTTTTTGAAATGAGCGCATGCGTAAGAACAACCCCCCTCCTTCACAGCTCATTTCGAGTGAACGCCTCCCAAAACTTGTGCACGAGTATTGGAACACGAGTGTTTACCACCGGCATTCGTTGTGTTATTAAGCCGGGCACACATTTAACGACTAGCTAAAACATTCTAAGACTGTGCTCAACATACAGCGATTGTTTCCTGCTCCTGAAGCAGATTTATATACTTTCACATAGAATTTGAACACCAACTGTAATCGCAGACTGAACGCAACTGGCTCTGACTGGACGCGTTTGAGCACGATCAGTCATAAGTATCAATTTACATTCATAATCGGCCTTACAATCGTTAAGTGTGCGGACTTAAAGCCGCGCACACACTTAGTGGATTGATTATGTCGGACTCACCGCAGGTAACTCATAATCTGCAGTTGTTACTCCTGTCTCCTGACAAAAACATTGCATGCGGCGCCTGTGGAGTGTGGAAAGTTACTGGAGCGCGCAGCCGCGCGTCTCTCACAAGGAACGTCATGGCAGTGATTGACAAGCCAGAGGGTCAATCCGCACACGTCTCTCACAAGGAACGTAATGGCAGTGATTGACAAGTGATTGGCAGTGATTGACATCGTTTACGCGATGATCGCGTAAACGATTAGCTGATGTTTTTAAGGCCCTACCTCGTGCACAGATGATGTATATTAATAATATTCCTTTCAGTGCACCTAATAAATAGTCTTTTATCAGTTAGTAAAGACAGTTTCAAGTAATACTGCAAAAATGTATAAAACAAAACATCCTCTGTACCACCTTTAAAGTCACCATGAAAATTGACAATTCTTTTTTCTTTTTTTTATAGAATATTGCAGTGTTTATTAAAAATTATTTATCTTTGCACATCTTTTTTTTTTAAATCATGTGCCTCCTACTCTTTAATCAAAATAAAATTCCCTCCCTCTTGCAGTGACATCTCTTCTCTTCTCTGATGACGTGTTTACTGGTGCGAGGGCGGGACAACCTGTCACTCACATAAGATCCACCAATAGCAAAGCACAACCATCCAATCAATTCACCATTGACAAAATCAAGTCCCGTCCTACTTTCTTTTTTTTTTTCGTTTGAGAAGCCGTTTCGCTTGGACATACATTACAATAGGGAAGAAAACTTTCACTTCATGCTGACTTTACTGTAACCTGTTAATTGTCACCCCCCTTTTTTCTTTTTTTTTGAGCATAGATCTAACCTTAAATGGTTGTATTTCATGAATGCTTTGGAATACAGACCTAAATTTATTTTAAAAACCTAAAGTTACTATTTTTAAAGAAGATACTGAAATGAAAGCCGATTCAAAAAAAACAAAGTGTAAAGTTTAAGGTTGCGGTAAAATTTTTTACTGAACTAAACATTTTTTATTTAAAAAAATATATAATTTACAAAACAATTTGGACTCTAAAAATGCTAGAAATTAAAAGCCATATGTCTAATCAAGTTGTGTTCGTAAATTATAAGTTGATTAAGCTGATGATTAATGGAGTAATCTGAATTTTTTGTGTGTGTGTGGTAATAAAAATGTATTATAACAAACACCTGCAGAGGGCGCCAACGACCTAGTAATTGTTGTTGTTACACAGCAGATCAAATCCTTAAAGTCGGCATGAAATCAAAATTGACACTATTTACTTTGTTAGCACATATTACTAGTTTTTAAAGTAAAACTCTGCCCTCTATTCAATATTCCGTTTCACTTGGAAATACGTCACAACACTGTAGAAAAGTCGTTTGCAACTTCCGGTTCACGGGGACTTTAATTTTGGCCAAATGATTACTTAATTTTTAATATTTGGCCACTTTCTTATGATGTAAATGCTACCGCCACTGTAATTTCTTGAACAAGAACATGTGGACATCAAAACATGCAAACTCAGAGCGAGGGTTTAAACTTTTATTTTGAAATTGTGATGAACAGTTCGCATATTTATAAACTTATGTATTCTCCTGTGTTTGCTTAGGTTTATAAGTAATTTACACTACAAATCTGATTAAATGGCGCACATTGCGTTCCCAGATGAACGCTATAAGCAACCCAAACTCGGAGCATAAATAAGAGTTTGTTAACCAAGCTGCTGAGATGCCTTCCACACATATCATACGCATTCCCGAATGCACGGTATTGGAAACCCAAATAAACAGCACCAGGACACTGACGGTTAACAGGCTATGGAATGCAAATAGAGAGAATGCATCTCCTTTTTGTGCTTTCAAACTAATTTTAAGATAAAGAGTGTTTGTCTCTATCATGTTGAGCCAGTGCAAAAAATATACTGAGCTATACTTTTTAGAAAAATATTTGACATGTTTATATAGAAAAATAGAAAATCAGGCTTGCATCAGCTGATTCCCAGTATGAAGGATATTAAGCAACCACATCACAGCGGGCTATATTTCACTCTCCATTCATCTGAATGTCTCCACAAGCTAAGCTAACTTCATTTTTATGCTCTTTGCTTAAAAGCTATCAGGTTATTAAAAACATGCTTGTTGCTTAAGACTATCTGCATAACCGTGTTGCTTAGGCTTATCTAGTTGTTTTTTAGTAAAATGCTTGTGCTAGGCTTATGCGATCATATTGGCAATGTGCATTACTTATCTGTTGTCATTGGCAACATGCTTGTCGCTGCAACATGCTGTGCTTTAACCTATCAAGTCAAGTCACCTTATATATATATATATATAGTTGTTGTTGTTGTTGTGTCTCGTTTGTCACCCATCACAGCACGGGCAGATGTTGACCTCCTTCCAGCTCCACCAAGTGGCCTGGGAAGCCCCTGATGCTGATCTTCTCTGAGGTCGAACCCCAAGAGGACCAGCACCAAACACCAACCAGACAACCGGTTCACACTGGCTCTCAGCACAACAGCTCCCGAACGCGAGTCAACAATCCCACGAGAAATTGCACTGAACCCCATCCGTCACCCACCGAGCGAAGCTTTCACTGTTGATCTTCACTGCTGTGAGAGATATAAAGCAGGGTTTCGCTATGGTAAGAGTGCTTCACTTGGGCGAAGAGCGAGTGCTAGTGTCACACCACCTGACGCCGTGGGTCATTCCCATACATATGGTGTGGAGGGACACACACATCACCCAACACCATCCAACACAGCCATCCCACGAGAAGCTGAACACAGAGGCCTATCCTGTCGATGAGGTGCTTCATCCAGCTCTGTGATGAGTGAAGTTGTGATGTGTTGTCTTCTAGTAGGCGGTTCTTCCAACTATATCAGGCAGATCGGATCACCTTCTTTACTCCCATTGGTAGTGGCCGCATCGGTTCTCTGCTTATTTGCATAAATATATTGTTGTTGTTGTTGTGTCTCGTTTGTCACCCATCACAGCAATGGCAGATGTTGGTCTCCTTCCAGCTCCACCAAGTGGCCTGGGAAGCCCCTGATGCTGATGCCGGTTCTTCTCTGCTACGTGTCCTGTATCGGACAGCGGATCACTTCTTGTACTCCCTTTGGTCGTCACATCACTTCACTGCCTATTTGCAAAGCTGAGATGAGGGTCTTTCTTTCTCACATCCTTGTTATTATTTTATAATGTTACATATTCTTTTTTTTTCTTTTTTTCCAAGCATTCACGTTGTTATTTTTTATAGAAGTTATTTTTAACTTTCTGTATTATTATATATTTTATCATGCATGTGTTTTATTTTATTTTTGTTGTTTATATATTAAAATATTTTATATTATTATATAATTTATATTATTATTTATTATTATCTTTTTTTTTTTTTTNACCGTTAATTATATATTATAATGAGTTACTGTATATTATAATTATTGTTGTTATAGTCATGTATTATTATTATACACTATGGGTTCAAATGTACTATAAGTGGTATCTAAATATATTTTTTAAATACAGAGATAGTATATTAAAAGCACATTTTAGTTCATATTTCATGGTGTCTCAAAATAGCACATTTGAGTACACTTAGATGTTCTTAAGATGATCTTAAGAAGTACTAAAGAAGAATTTTTAGTATATTAAGTACAAAATTAGTGTGCGAAAATAGAGCACTTTAAGTACATTATAGATGCTTTTTTTTAACAACACTGAATTATTCAAATAAGGTAAGATGGGATAAGACCCCATTGATGTTCAGACTTTTCATCTGAACATAAAGATTTATGAACAGTTTGGAGGTTGAATTAATCTGAATTCATACTATTGTGACCTGCATATGCATTTAAATGCACTAACAAATACAGTTATTTTATTCTCAATATTTAGTGATACCCTCAGATTTCAGGTATTGTTCTTTTTCTATAGGTCTTTGTAAAAACATCGCCCTTCGGGTCTCTTTTTTTGTGAAATCTAATGATAAAAGTAAGAATACTTTTTACATTAATAATATTTTAAGATGAACAGTTACTGGACTGAAGCAACTTAAGTTTGCTTGATTATCATTACATCATTTTCTTTTCAGGAAAATCATGATAAAATCAAATATGATCTTTGAGGAATGTTTATTCTCTTTATCATCATAGTATTGCATTGCATTAAAGGTGCCCTAGAACGTTTTTTTACAAGATGTAATATAAGTCTAAGGCAGTGGTTCCCAACCTGTGGTCCGCGGCCCACTAGGGGGCCGCAGTGATCCTCCTGGTGGGCCGTGAGATAAATTAAAATTAATTTAAATATATTTCTATAATTCATTAATTTAGTTATTAATACGTTACATTTAATACATTAAATTCATTTTAAAAAATACATTTAAAACCACGCACTCTCTCGTACGTATTCTGTGATTGTTTCGGTTCAGCCCAGGTCGTTTCTCATCGTGCTGCTGTGAAATACAGACTGAACGGTGGCTGAAAACGCAAACTCTCTCAGTTAGAAAAAGAAGTGTCGCTAAAAAGGTTTTGATGGATGATGATAGTAATGAAAGTAAAGACGATTACAGTGACATAGGCTACAGCAGTCGTACTTTAGGAATGCGCAAGTCCGCAATTATTGATGCGCAAACAAACCATGCATGTGCGCTCTCGACTCACTGATGACTATAACATCATATTTCTGCATGAACACAGTTCAATATATCCGCGTAGTTGTCAAAATTAATGTACTGTGAGTGTTTTATAACGGATGCTCGCCGAATAAGCGTGTTTTGTTTGAGTTGATCAGTGGTGTTATATGTGTTATATGTCAATAATTTTGAATGGATCCGCATAGTTTTTAAATTCAGTCCTTTGGTATCTCCCTGAGGTCTTATTTGGTATTGCAGGTTTACTTGTGCTTATTTAAGTTACTGTATTACTGAGCAAAGTAGCCTAAGTCATTTTAAGTTGTAAAGAATGTCTGCAAAGTATGTTTGCAAAAATAACTAAAGGTTATTTACTACCTTGAGTTTCTTCTTTAAAGAACTAATAACATGGGGTTGAAAAGTAATAACACTAAAAATACAAATGTTTTTGTGAATTTAAAAACAAATGGGGCGGGGGGCCGTGCCGTGTTGATTCAGAGAGGAGGTGGGCCTTGGCCTAAAAAAGGTTGGGAACCACTGGTCTAAGGTGTCCCCTGAATGTGTCTGTGAAGTTTCAGCTCAAAATACCCCATAGATTTTTTTTTATTAATTTTTTTAACTGCCTATTTTGGGGCATCATTAGAAATGCGCCGATTCAGGCTGCAACCCCTTTAATTGCTCGCGCTCCCCGCCCCCCCAAGCTCTTGACTCTATATACATTGCATAAACAAAGTTCACACAGCTAATATAACCCTCAAAATGGATCTTTACAAAGTGTTTGTCATGCATGCTGCATGCATACATCAGATCATGTGAGTATAGTATTTATTTGGATGTTTACATTTGATTCTGAATGAGTTTGATGGTGCTCCGTGGCTAAAGCTAACATTACACACTGTTGGAGAGATTTATAAAGAATGAAGTTGTGTTTATGAATTATACAGACTGCAAGTGTTTAAAAAATGAAAATAACGACAGTCTTGTCTCCGTGAATACAGTAAGAAACGATGGTAACTTTAACCACATTTAACAGTACATTAGCAACATGCTAACGAAACATTTAGAAAGACAATTTACAAATATCACTAAAAATATCATGATATCATGGATCATGTCAGTTATTATTGCTCCATCTGCCATTTTTCGCTATTGTTCTTGCTTGCTTACCTAGTCTGATGATTCAGCTGTGCACAGATCCAGACGTTAATACTGGCTTGTCTGATGCCTTGAACATGAGCTGGCATATGCAAATATTGGGGGCGTACATATTAATGATCCCGACTGTTACGTAACAGTCGGTGTTATGTTGAGATTCGCCTGTTCTTCGGAGGTCTTTTAAACAAATGAGATTACATAAGAAGGAGGAAACAATGGCATTTGAGACTCACTGTATGTCATTTCCATGTACTGAACTCTTGTTATTCAACTATGGCGAGGTAAATTCAATTTTCCATTCTATGGCACCTTTAAAAACTGCAGAGCATTATTAGCAGATATAGTGACAACTGATAATGCTGAAAATGCATCTTATATAAGCATCTGTTATACTGTTATAAATATTACAAGCTATCAGAATTTCGTCTCACTTTTTGGCCATATAAATATCAGCAACTGCAGTTAATTTTGGGCAAACTTTTTAAAAATTTCATATTTTGGCTGAATGTTCAATAAATTATTCTATTTAAAAATATATATATTTCTCTGACTATTATTTAATGTCAGGCTTTACAGGGTTAAAAGTGATGCTTGCCTCAGTAATCAGCACTAATTACAAATATTTCATAAACCAGAAAAAAAATCTCTCCCACTAGCTCTCATATTACACTCTGATGCACTTTCCATTATTTCATCTCTTCACAATCATTCTCTTTGTCTTTCTTTCTTCTTTCTTCTGTGGTCCGTTTCTCTCTAATCTGTCAGTGTCATTTCCAAGGCCTGGTTACAGGCACTGTTTTTACGCATCTGTCAAACACTATCTGATAAAAGCACAGAACCTTCACACCAAGATAGGACCGGGAAATAAGATGAAGGGCTCCATGCATCGTTGAAAATATCTATCACTTCGGAAATTATGTTCAGAGGCTCCTCAAGGCATTACTAGCTGAAAATGCATTTGTCAATAGACTCATTTGATAGCCTCTGTGGTTCTCACCCACCAAAATTAGACGAGAACTTGATAGAAAACACGAAAGGGATCAGAATAAAACTCTGTTTCAAACTTAAAATCGATATTATTCTGAAGTTTACTAGAAACGAAAGAAGCCATTAATCTCTGAATTGATGCATTGTGTAATCTAGCATTCATTCATGCACTGAATGCTCAGCGGACGCCGAGCCTTGTGTGTCATGCCTCATTCAGACACTGAACTATAATCTCACCCACACACAAACCTGCAGGGGATGGACTTTTTTTTTTTTAATACCTGTCTTACTCTTTCTCTCACTGTCACTTCACATATTGAATGGCTCATTCACCGGCTGAATACTGAACTGTGTTTCCATACTGTTCTGACATCAGTCTTTTGAGTTTTTCTCTGTGTACACAAGCTGTTTCAGGATCAGCGCTTGCTATTGCCCTCTTAAATGTCTCCAGACTATTTCATTTTCCCAGGAGTTCATGCCAGTGATAAAGACAGCTTGTCGTTCGGCTGGCACGGTTGTTGGTTGCCCAAGGCCTTGCCATTATTAGAACAATGTCACCAGTATTTACAGTTGCCTTCGGTGTGCTCGGCTTTGCCAGACTGACCTCAGTGCTGTCTTCATAAAATAAAATGTTATTTATTAGCTTTCAGAGACGTTATGACCTTTTCCCTATTATATTGTAAGTGATTTGTCTAACTACTTGTCAGAAGTGGTTAACATGAAACAGTTGTCTTGTTTTTCAGGAAAAAATATCTAAAATGTCTAAAACAAATTTATGAAAAAAAAAAAAATATATATATATATACAGTCAAACCAAAAATTATTCAGACATTTTTGATATTTTTGGTTTATTTTTACTAGTGGGTGCAGGACACTATAGTTCATTTATGTATTAAGTGAGGATAGCAAAATAAAGTAAACTGTGACATTCTTCATAGAGTGGACTACCAGTAAAATTGATAAAAATTTGGAACCAAAAATTATTCAGACACTTTGACCTGACCATGTTTTGCTTAAAGGTGGTACAGAGGATCTTTTCGTCGACTGAGTTTTTGAAATGAGCGCATGCGTAAGAACAAACCCCCTCCTTCACAGCTCATTTCGAGTGAACGCCTCCCAAAACTCGTGCAGGAGTATTGGAACACGAGTGTTTACCACCGGCATTCGCTGTGTTATTAAGCCGGGCACACATTTAACGACTAGCTAAAACATTCTAAGACTATGCTCAACATACAGCGATTGTTTCCTGCTCCTGAAGCAGATTTATATACTTTCACATGGAATTTGAACACCGACTGTAATCGCAGACTGAACGCAACTGGCTCTGACTGGACGCGTTTGAGCGCGATCAGTCATAAGTATCAATTTACATTCATAATCGGCCTTACAATCGTTAAGTGTGTGCGTGACTTAAAGCCGCGCACACACTTAGTGGATTCATTATGTCGGACTCACCGCAGGTAACTCATAATCTGCAGTTGTTGTGTTGTCCTGTCTCCTGACAAAAACATTGCATGCGGCGCCTGTGGATTGTGGAAAGTTACTGGAGCGCGCAGCCGCGCGTCTCTCACAAGGAACGTCATGGCGGTGATTGACAAGCCAGAGGGTCAATCGTTTACGCGATTGGCTGAGGTTTTTAAGGCCCTACCTCGTGCACAGATGATGTATATTAATAATATTCCTTTCAGTGCACCTAATAAATAGTCTTTTATCAGTTAGTAAAGACAGTTTCAAGTAATATTGCAAAAATGTATAAAACAAAACATCCTCTGTACCACCTTTAAGTGTTATCTGACATAATTAAGATTTTCTTTTTTTTTGACACAGTGTAACTCTGAGATCTTCTCATATTTTATTACCATTTTTTTTTAAACTGCAAAGTTTCAAAGATCAAAGTGCATGATAAATGGAGTTACTGTTTCCCAAAATAAAGAAGTGATTCTGAACTGCCTGTTAGTTATTCCAGTCTTACTTCCTGCACAATCCTACATTGGTTTGTAACCAGTGTTGGGTAAGGTACTCTAAAAAAGTAATTAATTACAAGCTACTAATTACACCTTCAGTGTAATTAGATTACTAAGCTAATTACTTTATCTAAAAAAAAAAAAGCATACTTATTACTAATTACTTTTTAAATCCCAGCCTCGGCCAATACAAGAAAAGACATGAAACCGCTCTTTTACTACTTTCATAAAAATATATATATATACAGTATATGTATATATATATATATTGATCAGGCACAACATTATGAGCACTGACAGGTGAAGTGAATAACACTGATTATCTCTTCATCACAGCACCTGTTAGTGGGTGGGATATATTATAACGAATACCAATATTGTCTATAAATCATTCATTATACAAATAAAATATTTACATAGTTGGTATAGTTATATTTTTATATTTCTTGAAACTGGATGGTTCAAGAAAATGAACAGAAAAAAAAAATTCAGGGATCAA
>RJVU01029436.1:1670739-1715475 GCA_003731715.1 Anabarilius grahami
ATGGACAAACCCAGCAGGTTGGGTTAAAAGGCACCTATTATGCCCTCTTTCACATGATGTAATATAAGTCTCTGGTCTGGTCAAGTTTCAGCTTATAATACCCCACAAATTTGCCCCTATTTGGGGGTGAGCAAAAACACGCCTTTTACTATATTACTATATTGCTGGCTAAAAAATAAATCCAAAATTGGTTGAAAAAAATGGCTGGGTGAAAACAACCCAATCCCTGGTTTTGTCCATATTTAACCCAGCAGTTTTTAGAGTGTATTGAATTATACATAAAAACACAAACCACATTCTCACCTCCGAAAGGTTATCCCATTTCATCTGGAATTTATAGCTTGGTGGTTTTTACAGCCATAGGCTCCTTTGAACAAACCAAAACATTTTCATGAACTTTCACTTTAAGTTTTGCCATACCATGAAAATTTGGATTTCACACACTAAACCTCTCTCAGGTATAATCCGCTTCTGACCCTAGTTCACCCATTTTTTCCCCCACTGCTGTTCTCTCCCTCTTCCTCCCTTCTCTTCCTGCTTCATTGTTCAAGGTTATGTGTGGAGGAAAACCAAAGCCAAATGCTCCATGGGAACAGATCAAAGAGAATAATTCCTTTCCTGTTCCTCTCCCCTCTACCTCCTCCTGTGGCTCAATCCTTGGTCTCCACACACGTGATGTGTTCTCAATCCTGGCCTGTGCGTTCACAATACTACAAAAGCGATGATAACAGGATTATGTTTCAGTCCTGATTATCCGGCATACAAAGGACACAAGTCTGAAAGAATCCCAGACAGAAATCCTTATGTCTCAATAATGAAAGACACAGACCCAACTGTAAAGCTTCTGGTCTGGATGGAAAACCATGGCATTTGACTACAGTGCATTTCTGCAACAACATAACACTATATCATGTGAAGGGTGGTCAATCTAGAAAATGAAGGGTACTCTTAAACTCAACACGAAATGCCATTGGAATCCCAGATGTACATTCAAAAGTAAATAGGGTTAGTTTTGATGAAGTTCTGGACAGAGCTTAAGCAAAACCAATTTTGTGATTCCTCAAACATGAGGAACATCCAAGAACATGCACTGAGAATGTAAATTTAGGGTCATGTGAAGAATTTCAGAGAGTTTGAACTACTTGCAATCAGCACTAATGGCATAAAAATCTCCTGACGTTTCTGTAGTTTTACATAAATTGAGTCTGGCAGCTGAGCTTTATGTTGGCCAATCCTGACATTGACATCGTAGCCAATATCATCAGTAACGCCGCTGAAAGCAAGGGATTGTATTGTATTTGAATACGTTGTGTGTGTGTTAACATTCTGATTCAGCTGGCAATTTTACTTGAATCTTCAAGCTTTCAGCCCAGCTGAATTTTCTGATGTTGTAGGTGCGTTTATTAAATTGACCTGCCGAAAGCTCTTGAGTCTGATGTGACAGTGTCTGCTTTCATTAGCATCTCTACAGAGAAATCCATAGCAGGAGCACTGAAGTAATGTGAAGATGGTTGATGGGTCCCAATTGATGAAATATGAACTTCAAATTAGTTATTTACTTTCACAAGAATGTACATTTATAAGATTGAACTTATGAACTGTATACAGCACAATGTAGCCTATATGACACTCACAAAGAATGGATTCTTGAAGCTCCATTAAAAACCCATTAAAATGTATTTTTACTTATTCAATTTTTACATCAAAATTTTAGTTTCTTACTTCAGTGTTTGGAGTTAAAGTCACATGAAACGGAAGTTGCGATAGTCTTTTCTTCCCTATTGTGATATATATCAAAGTGAAATTTCTTCTTGAACGAGAAAAAAAATGTGCAATTGATTTTGTCCATAGGGAATTAATTGGGTGGTTGTGGTTTGCTATTGGTGGATCTCATGTGAGTGACAGGTTGTCCTGCCCTTGCGCCACTAAACACGTCATCAAAGAAGTGATGTCGCTGCAAGAGGGAATTTAAGTTATTTTGATTAAATTTTATGAGGGCATATGAATTTAAACAGTAATGATGAAAAAAAAAAGCAGCGGCTATTGGCAATAGATGGTATTTACACTAAGTGAAAATTGCATATTTTCTTAGCGATAGATGCTATTTACACTAAGTGCAAAATCAAATATATTCTATTTACACTAAGTGACAATAGCAGCATTTTCTTAGCAATATGCTATTTACACTAGGTGAAAATAGCGTTTCTATTTACACCATGTAAAAGTATCAGTTCTTTGCAATAAGAGTAAATAGTAATTAGATGCTATCTATACATTGTATTGGCAGATACTATTTGCACCTCAGTATTTTTGTACATTAACAGGATGCAATAATATCATAGAGTGCAAATGATTATATTTATTAAAATTATTAAATGGATGCTGCCTTATTGGGAGAATAAAAACCCTCCCTACACCTTCCCCTGACCCTACCCAATAAACACTTTTAATATTATTAAACGCTCGTTCGCAGTTTATTTCCACTTTTAGAACATTATTCTCATTCGAAAATAAATGCGATCTCGGCAAAAGGCGGATTCGAAACTGCATCGATCACGTCAAAAGCCAAGACTGCAAGTCTTACTTGCTACTGCTGCGCCACTGAAGACATTGAATTTCATGTCTTTTTAAAACTTGAGTGGCCAAACCAGACATTAGTGGGCGGAGCTAGTGTAAATAGCGTTTGCCAACAAGGGACGCTATTTGCACTTAGCGTAAATAGACACTCCGAAAAAGGGTGAAGAATTGTCCATTTTAATTTCATGGTGACTTAAAAAGGTTCACCCAAAAATGAAAATTCTGTAATTAATTACTCACCCTCATGTCTTTCCAAACCCGTAAGACTTTCGTTCATCTTCGAAATGCAAATGAAGATATTTTAATAAAATCAGAGAGATTTCTGTCCCCCCATTGACAGCTACGCAACTACCACTTTGACACTTCAAAAAGTTCATAAAGATATTGTAAAATTAACCCATATGTATTGAGCAGTTTAGTCAAGATAGCTTTATATGATGAACAGATTTAATTGAGGCTTTTATTCACATATAAACATTGATCAGGGAACATAAACAGAAGCTCAACCGAACTGCTTGACAGGCGAGAAGAACAAACCACTGAAAACCTTCAAACCTCCGAACCTCCGAAGATGAACGAAAGTCTTACGGGTTTGGAGCGACATGAGGGTGAGTAATTAATGACAGAATGTTCATTTTTGGGAGAACTATCCCTTTAAAGTGTGTCATTTTTTAATGCACCACTAGTTTTTTTTATTGAACATCAAGAACAAAACAAACTAAATTTACACCTACAATGGTATTGATAAATATAGCCAAATGAGTATCAAGCAAGGCACATATCAGTTAAATAAATATTATTTAAGCACCACTAGTGTCACCAAACAGAATTGCAGATTTCCAAACACTCCCCTTGTCTTCCATTGGTCAAAACAACAGAAAGCCCCGCCCCAAACTCACACCATTGGTTGAGCCAATGTTGCTGCAATAGGCAGGAATGGATCCACAATGTTTACTTTCAGGGGAATTGGCCTACAAACGATTTACTTTTAATTGTCTCTGCATATTAAGCTGAAATAGAAGTAAGTATTATAATACTAAAATACAAATTCTTCACCTCTAAGTGCTGTCCTGAAATACTTGTCACCAAAGAAATTAAGCCTCTGCTGCCCTCTGTAGATGACACTCACTGATGATTTCATTATGTCTCTGACATTAAACATTAATTTCAAACGACACAAAACTTTATTAATATAGTTGTATAAATTCAACCCAAAAGGTTTCATTTTTCTGTTGAAAGAACTCTTAATCAAACTATGGACGTGTAATATCAGGATAGCTAATTTAATAATAATAATTTAATAATTTGAAACCAACCCTAAAGGATCCTAGTAGCATCAAATAAAACTTCAAATTAAATTCAACAAACCCAACATATGAATTCAATTTATCTTTTCAATGGTGATTATTTGAACATATATAACTATGATATAAATGATAAATCAGGTACATGCTTTAAGATGAAAAGGAAGGTTGAGGTCTACTAATATGTTTAGATTTTTTTCTTCTCATATCAGTTATTTAAAAAACGTACTGTAATAATTCACAAAAAAAAACAACACAGGTGAATTTAGGTCAAGCTACTTCACACCGCCCGTCCTATGGCGGCGATATAGCGACACATTTTAAAAGCAGACTTTAATGTCACAGGAAGCGCGACTGTTGTTGTTCCGGAAGTGAAGCGTGTTGTCGGCAGCGCAACGATGGCGAGCGCTACAGCGAAGCAACCCGCGAAAACTGCAAGCAAAACCCAGTCCGGAGGTACCGGCGGGGCCGCAAATGGAGCTCCGGCAATGCCGCTTGCGTCTCCGCTCATGGGGGGCTTGAATAAAAAGAAGAAGCCGTTTCTCGGCATGCCTGCGCCGCTGGGTTACGTGCCCGGTCTGGGCAGAGGGTGAGAGGCCAATACAAATAAAAACGACAGTCTAAACTCAACGCACTCACTTATTTGACTGAGTAACACTGACTAAAACGTTTTATTGTAGACACCTATATAAAGTTATGAACATTGTGCTGTGCTGTCTTGTGTATTGTGATGTTTTGTTGATGTGTGATGTTGTCATAATGTTGTCATAATGTTGTCATAATGTTGTCATAATGTTGTCATAATGTTGTCATAATGTTGTAATGTGTTCTGTGATTACATGGGAACTCTTTCATAACTATTAATATAATAAATTATATATACAATCTTGTTTATTCTTTTATTAAGAGATGCATATGATGATTTGGCTTATTAATTAATTTTATTAACAGCAGTTGTAATGTATTGTGCTCTGCAGTGCCACGGGTTTCACAACGCGGTCTGATATTGGTCCCGCTCGTGATGCCAATGACCCGGTGGACGATCGGCACGCACCCCCTGGGAAGAGGACGGTGGGCGATCAGATGAAGAAGAACCAGGACGACGATGACGAGGATCTGAACGACACTAACTATGATGAGGTACATCATTCCGAAGGGAGTCATGTTGGCTTGATGTGCAATATGTGATTAAAATACAGCTTAATGCTCAAAATTATGCTTGTTTTCTTATTTATTAGTGGCTTTGTCAGATCTAAAATAAAGTAAATGTACTCTGTATCCTCTAGTTCAACGGCTATGCAGGCAGTCTGTTCTCCAGTGGGCCGTATGAGAAAGACGATGAGGAGGCAGACGCCATCTACGCCGCACTGGATAAACGGATGGATGAGAGACGCAAAGAAAGACGGTGAGTGTGGACTTAGTTCTCCCATCAACGCTTGTTTGTTTTTATGTAGCATCTCTTGGCTCATTTTATTGCTGTGTTTGCAGGGAGCTGCGAGAGAAAGAGGAGATCGAGAAATACCGTATGGAGCGGCCCAAGATTCAGCAACAGTTCTCAGATCTGAAGGTTTGTGTTAATCTTGGTGGATTTTGACCTCCTGAATTATGATTTGTTAAAATGTTTCCCTGCCTGCTTAAACCTACTAATAAACCCAACGGGGCGGTCGTGGCCTAATGGATAGAGAGTCGGACTTGTAACCCAAAGGTCATGGGTTCGAGTCTCAGGTCCGGCAGGGATTGTCGGTGAGGGGAGTGAATGTCCAGCGCTCTCCCCACCCTCAATACCACGACTGAGGTGAGACCATTGAGCAAGGCACCGTACCCCCAACTGCTCCCCGGGCGCCGCAGCAATGGCTGCCCACTGCTCCGGGTGTGTGTTCACGGTGTGTGTGTGTGCTCACTGCTGTGTGTGTGCACTTGGATGGGTTAAATGCAGAGCACAAATTCCGAGTATGGGTCACCATACTTGGCCACATGTCACTTCACTTTCACTTCACTTTCACTTTCTAATAATCTTTAAAGTGCCCCATTATGCTTTTTCCAATATTATCTTTCATGTAGTGTGTAATGTTGCTGTTTGTGAATGTAAAAGGCCTGCAAAGTTTCAAAGATCAAAGTGCACAACAAATAAACGTATTGTCTTCTAAAAGAAAGAACCGAATCTGAACTGCCAGAAACAAGTAAGCTGTAATTCCAGTCTCATTTCCTGTAACAAACCCATGTAGGTTTGTAACTAATTTGCATAATGCCAGTCTATGGTCTTCATTGGCTGCCCGTGAACAACGTCTACTTTGACCCTCAATCACTGTAGTTGTTTGGTTTGTCTGGAAGAGTTTGGTTTGTGTTGTCGACATGTTGAGAAGACGCTGTTTTCAGCGCTGCAAAAGCAAATCCACTGTGCACTTCTAAAGGATCAGGACTCGCTTTCTAATGGATACAGTAAAACTGACGCCATCGATACGGTTAATATCACTATGTATCAAGTGCTGAGGAAGATCTGGAGCTGAAATTCACATAATTAGGGTTTGGTGGACCAGTAACAACAGACTGGGTCATCTGACCAATCAGAGCAGAGTAGAACAATTTACAACAGACAGCCATCTGACCAATCGGCAGAGAAAGCTCTCAGAAAGGAGGGTTTTAGAGAGGCCGAATCGTTTATCGAACCTTTTGATGCATGTAAACCAATTGTAGGAGACCTCCAAAACAAAATAAGGAGCCTTTAAAATAGCAGAATAAGGGCACTTTAAAGTTTTAAACTGTGTTAGAATTTTAAACTAAGTATTGTCAATATTGAATAGTTTCATATTACTAAATAATAATAATAATAATAGTGGGGAAAAAAACACACCACATTTGTGGTTTATAATTTCCTTAGCATGCATTTATTCTCTTACGCATTACTGTTCAGTAGTTTGTTGTAGTCAATAAGATTTTTTTTTAAAGAAAATAATATTTTTATTTAGCAAGAAAGTATTTAATTGATGAAAAGTAAAGACATTTTTGTTTCAAATAATCTTTTGAACTTTCTTTTCATCAAAGAATCCTGAAAAAAGCACAAAGCAGCTGAATGAAGCAGCACAACTGTTTTCAACATTGATAAGAATCAGAAATGTTTCTTGAGCATCACATCATCATATTAGAATGATTTCTGAAGGATCATGTGACACTGAAGACTGGAGTAATGCTGAAAATTCAGCTTTGATTGCAGGAATAAAATATATATTCAGATAGAAAACATTTATTTTAAATTGTTGAAATATTTCAATATTACAGTTTTTGCTGTATTTTTGATCACATTAAAGCCTCCTTGTTGTGCATAAGACATTTCTTTCAAAAACATAAATCTTTTTAACTGACTTTTGAACTGCAGCGTAGCTGTCGACATTAATGCTGTTGCGTTATCTGTGTCTTCCAGAGGAAGCTGGCTGAGGTCACAGAGGATGAGTGGTTGAGTATTCCTGAGGTGGGTGATGCCAGGAACAAACGTCAGAGGAATCCCCGCTATGAGAAGCTCACGCCTGTGCCGGACAGCTTCTTTGCCAAGCACCTCCAGACCGGAGAGAACCACACCTCTGTTGACCCACTGCAAGGGGTGAGTAACGTTCCATCACAAATGTGCGGAGTAAAGCAGAGACAGACTTACCACTTCTTGAAATGATGTGCTCTGTATGTATATTTTTGTTATGCATGAAAAACGGAAATTACCTCACACTGTGTAATGCATATGAATATAACCAGAGCACAGTGCATTGCACTGTGGGATACAGTATACAATGTGCAATTTCTAATCAAGGTGCTTTTTTTTGTTTGTTTTCTCCAGCAATTTGGTGGGCTAGCCACACCCTACCCAGGGGGCTTGAACACTCCCTACCCAGGAGGCATGACGCCAGGTGCTGGAGAGCTGGACATGAGGAAGATCGGACAGGCCAGGAACACACTGATGGACATGAGGCTGAGTCAGGTGACACACCATAGAATTTTATTTCCATGCTTAAGTTTGAAGAAAGCCAAAAGATTCTTCAGTGACTACATTTACATGCACCCTCATAATGCATTTATAATGAGAATTAGGGCATATTATGATTAAACTTTACCACACGTAAACACAATTCTTAGATCAAATTGTTGCGATTGAAGCTCACAATTGTAGCAAACATAATCGTAGTAAACTATGTGGCATATGCTGATTTTAGTCACAGTAAACAGGCATGCAAACGCTTTGTTCGCATATATTCCACTACATGTGCGTGTGACAGGGTTGTTATTGTTAACTAAAACTATTGAAAACATTTCTGTTAATTGAAATAAAGCTAATAAATGTAATTTAAAAACCTTAAACTAAATGAAAATTTAGCAATAAATTGAAATAAGTTTAAGCACAAATTATTAACTGCAAAGAAAGTAAACCTAAATTGGTTGATAAGAGCACAAACTACTAAAATAGACATAACTAAAAATATAAAAGTAAAATTAAACTAATCCGTGTGACCAGAGCTCATCATTTATGCAGTTCATTGGCATATTATGCAAATAACGGCGGTAAAAATAACCACAGTTGTTGGCGAAGTTAGTATAAGTCCTTATGGTTACACTTTATTTTGAGGTGTCTGTAGCCACATTTCCATTACCCTTTAAATTGCGCAAATTGAAAATGTGATTTGAAAACACGCTCAATGGAAACGCGTCGATTTTGCAAAAACTCCCATATATCGCAAAAACTCCCATATATCGCAAAAAAGTTTACACTCGCATGAGGTGGTTTTTCAGGCAATTTGGAAAAGGAATATTTCGCAAAACTGCAATGGAAGCAGTTTTTTTTCCTTTACAGGTCACCTGCCGTATGTAAAAGTTGATCATTCTTTAAAGCAGGGGTGAAACGGTTTTCGGTAAAAAAAATTTTAACCGTACCACGCACTCGGTTTGGCGCGCACTCGGTTTGGCACGCACTTGCACCGCGGTTCATCTCATATCTGACGACGCATGCGCATCTATAATATGGTTTGTAGAAAATAAATAAAACAGACAGACAGAGTTAGGCTAATGTATGTTTCTGTCAATGGATACGCATTCTGGCTTCCTCTAAACTTTGTTCAATGCGAGTGCCGCATGCTCTAGGCCTATATGAGCAGTCATTTACGCCGTCATCACCCAGGTGTTGATAGCGCGTCAGTGCAGGTGAAATCTGAACAGCACATGTTGCCATCTGCATTTAAACTAAACACATTTAAACCTTGCCAATTTAAACATTCGAGTGCAAGGAGCGAAAGATAACTTGCGCGCACGCTGTGAGAAGATTTGTGTACTCATCCGAAGCACGCACACGTGTACAGCGCTCAAATATTGAGGTCTCTATCAAGTCTTGTGTTTGAACGGACAAATTCGCACAAAATTGTCAACATGCCTGTCTTGGCGAGTATCCTAGCAAGCATAGTCGGTTATGTCTTAAGTGAACTTAAACACAGTGTACTGATCCGTGTATTATGTCTTAAAGAAACGGCAGCCCTTGTATTCCTGATGTCTGAATGTGTTTTTAATGTTAATCAAACAACAAAAGACAAGGAAATCACTCATTGCTCATGACTGAATAGTAACTTAATAATGATTGATCTTTATTTAATTTATACAGTGAAGATTATATGCAATGTTGTTTTATATGCTCTCTACTTTATCAATTTCTGTACCTGAAAACTGGATACATGGAAAAACCTGAAAAGCTTTATTTATTTGTATCTTTGCTTTACTGTATTTATTTATGCTGTTTGAATATTTGTTCTTGTCTTTATTTTTATTTGAGAGTAGTAATTTTTTACCTGAACATAGCACATACCGAACCGTACCGAAACCGTGAGCCTAAAACCGTGATACAAACCGAACCGTGAGTAATCTGACCCATTGCACCCCTACTTTAAAGAGGGTGTGGTATGTTTGGACATAAGACGAGAGTTCTTCATTAAACTCGTAAAAGACAAAAGTATTACGGGACTACTGGTTCTAAACAATAAAGAAATGCCACAATTTTAATTTATCAAGACCTTGAAGTAGATAGGAGGGAGAAACGACTCATACGTGGCCGTTATAAAGTATAAGGGGCTTTCCTTGCCATAAATGCTTGGATAACATGCCTACGTCTCCTTTTGATTAAAAAGAATGTCTAGTGCAGTGGCTCAGATATGCATAAATCTACCAACATCCGTCGCCATGGTTTTTGGAATGACAAGAGGAAAAAAGTTTTAGACGCATAACATAGGTTAATGGAAACGCCGACATTTTGCAATAGTTTTTTTATCGATATCGCAAAAGTTTTCTGCAAATCTGTAATAGAAACGCGGCTTGTGTTATTGGGTAACTATTCATTTATAATTAACTACATGTACTTACTATAGGGTTAGGATTAGGGTTTGGTTTAGGGTTAATTGCATGTAATAATGCTTAATTTATAGTAACTACTACAGTAACTACATGTAACAAAGACACTTAAAATAATCAGAGTAAGGACGTAACACTTTATTTTACAATCACTTTATTGGTGAACATGTAAGCACAGTCAATGTCTTTGTGTCTCCAGGTGTCCGACTCTGTGAGCGGGCAGACAGTTGTTGATCCTAAAGGCTATCTCACCGATCTCAACTCCATGATCCCCACACATGGAGGAGACATCAGGTACTGAGTGTGTTACATCTGAACCTTATGCGCTTCATATCTGTGCTGTTTGTATTGCATTTGCTAAATGTCATTCTGTGTGTGTGTGTGTGTGTACAGTGATATTAAGAAGGCCCGTCTCCTCTTGAAGTCAGTGAGAGAAACAAACCCCCACCACCCCCCCGCCTGGATCGCTTCTGCCCGTCTGGAAGAGGTGACCGGGAAGCTGCAGGTGGCCAGAAACCTAATCATGAAAGGCACTGAGATGTGTCCAAAGGTGAGGGACAAAAAGAGGGAGGAAATGGTCATGTACGACTAAATTAAGGCCTAGATGTACTCATGGCAAAATGATATAAACTAATGCAAAAGATGGTAACAAGTGTTATATTAAACATTTGGGTCAGGCTTGCATGTATTTTTGTTGTACTGTTTTAAAGGGTTAGTTCACCCAAAAATGAAAATTCTGTCATTTATTACTCACCCTCACGTCATTCTACACCCATAAGACCTTCGTTCCTCTTCGGAAAACAAATTAAGATATTTCTGATAAAGACAAATTTAAAACAGGTCATGTGACTACAGTGGTTCAACCTTAATGTTATGAAGCGACAAGTATACTTTTTGTGCACCAAAAAAATAAATAAGGACGTTATTCAACAATATCTAGTGATGGACGATTTCAAAACACTGCTTCATTAAGCTTTAAAGCTTTACAAATCTTTTGTTTCGAATCAGTGGTTCGGAGCGTGTATCAAACTGACAAAGTCACGTGAACCATTGAAATTTCTAAATGTTTCAAAACATTTATGACGTAACAAAGCCTCGTTTACTGAAATCACTTGACTATATTATACATGCTCCGAAATTAATTAATTACTTTACAAATGAATTACTTTATAATGAAATGAAAACATACTGTAGTGTACTGTATACATACCATTTCATTGTCTGTTTTAAATCCATATCTGAAGTGTCTCGCTCTGTGCAGTCTCATGTGTCAAAACAAACTCCACGAGGCATCACTGATTTATTTCACCTCTATAGGCCGCTCTCGTACTATATTACGACAGTGGACACTTCTCAGCCGCTCCAGCAACAGGTGCAACCCGGAAACGCTATCAGTATGGATTTTTGCCGATAATCGATTGTTCCAGCAATCAGTTAGCGGTGCCTATTAATTGGCAAAACCGATCAATCGGTCGACGTCTATAAATTAGAGCTGCATGATTCTGGATAAATTGAGGATTTTTTTGTTTAAAATAAAGATAATGTTTCTAAATTGACAACTAAACTAAATAGCTTTCTAGATGTTCTGACAAAATATGAATTGCTTAAAAAAAGTTTAATTTGAATGAATGATTCATATGACTCACTCATAAAGACTTGAATTGTTTCATAGTTGGATGAATCAATGTTTTTGAGTGAATCTCTTGATTAAATGATTCAGTGACATAAATGTTATTAAGTCACTTGTCGCCACCTAATAGTGTAATGATGTAATTGAAACAGTTGTTATTTGAAGCCTCAAGTTACTTTCAATTTGGATCGCTACCGTACACATCAGTCTTTATTTCCGAACTATAAACTTTTATTCCAGTAGTTCTGTGATGATTTGAATTTTTGTAATGCATAATAGATATTGTTACTGTGTGGTTGAAAAGACTGTTTGTGAAGTTGTTTCATACCTATACATGACAACTGTTCTCTCTGGCTCAGCGGCAGCGCCAATGCAGATTTGAATTTTCGCTGTTGTAATCGTTTGTCAAAAGGTTTAATAGACGCTGCCGAATTGTCTTTTAGGAGGGTTTAGAATCGAGATCACAATCTTTTAACTATTAATTGTGCAGATCTACTATAAAGTGGCTCTACAATGTATTCATGGACTTCTGACCTCAATGAACTGAACAGAAGCAATGAACCAGATTTCCACGTTAAATACAGTATCTCACAAAAGTGAGTACACCCCTCACATTTCAGCAACCATTTTATTATATATTCTCAAGGGACAAAACTATAGAAATGAAAATCTGATATATTTTATAGTAGTCAATGAGCAGCTTGGATAGCAGTACAAATTTACTGTCCTCTAAAAATAACTCAACATACAGCCATTATTGTCTAAATAACAACAAAAGTACACCCTAAGTGAACATGTCAAAACTGTGACCAAAGTGTCAATATTTTTTGTGAGCACCATTATGTAGCACTGCCTTAATCCTAATTGTTGCTGGGATCCTCTTCCATTCCTCCATAATGACATCATGGAGCTGCTGGATGTTAGACACATGGCGCTTCTCCACCTTCCGCTTGAGGATGCCCCACAGGTGCTCAATAGGGTTCCGGTCTGGAGACATACTTGGCCACTCCATCACCTTCACCTTCAGCTTCTTCAGCAGGGCAGTTGTCATCTTGGCAGTGTGTTTGGGGTCATTATCATGCCGTTCAGCCCAGTTTCTGAAGGGAGGGCATCATGTTCTGCTTCAGAATGTCACAATACATGTTGGAATCCATGTTTCCCTCAAATAGGCAGAGCTCCCCAGTACCAGCAGCAATCATGCAGCCCCAGACCATGATGCTACCACCACCATGCTTGACTCTAGGCAAGACTCAATTTTCTTGGTACTCCTCACCAGGGCGTCGCCACACATGCTAGACACCATCTGAGCCAAACAAGTTTATCTTAGTCTCATCAGACCACAGGACATGGTTCCAGTAGTTCATGCTCTTGGACAGGTTGTCTTCAGCAAACTGTTTGCGGGCTTTCTTGTGAGCCAGCTTCAGAAGAGGCTTCCTTCTGGGACGACAGCCATGCAAACCGACTTGCTGCAGTGTGCGGCGTATGGTCTGAGCACTGACAAGCTGACCTTCCGCTTCTGTAACCTCTAAAGCAATGCTGGCAGCATTCATGCATCTGTTTTTTGAAGTCAGCTTCTGCACCTGACGCACAGCACAAGGTCTCAACTTTTTTGATTCAACTTCTTTGGCCTGTTCCGAGTGGAACCCGTCTTGGAAAACCTCTCTCTATGACCCTGGCCACTGTGCTGTATCTCAGTTTCAGGGTGTTACCGATCTTCTTATAGCCTAGTCAATATTTGTGGAGAGCAACAATTCTAATTCTCAAATCCTCAGAGAGTTCTTTGCCATGAGGTGCCATGTTGAACATCCAGTGGTCAGTATGAGAGAATTGTACTCAAAGCTCCAAATTTTAACTGCTCTTATACAAAATCCACACATTTGTATGGTCCTGTCAAGCAGACAAAAACATGAACATTATGAATAGGACATGTGGCTTTGCATGGTTAATCGACATACAGCTGTTATCACTTAGGGTGTACTCACTTTTGTTTTCAGCTACAATAATGGCTGTATGTTGAGTTGTTTTCAGAGGACAGTAAATCTATACTGCTATACAAGCAGCACATTGACTACTCTAAAATATATCCAAGTTTCATTTCTATAGTATTGTCCCTTGAGAAAATATACTAAAATGGTTGCTGAAATGTGAGGGGTGTACTCACTTTTGTGAGATACTGTAAGTACAAGCCTCAGAGCCACACCTACCTATTAAATAATCACCATGGACCAATGGTAGTTTGAAGGTGTTTACCAGCCGGAGCAAACTTTTCCAGAAAGTTTGCTTTGGTGAGCTGTTTGCGAACTCTTGAAATTAACTTTGATTTCGCTTGAAGTCATTTGAAGCCTTTAATGTTTTAGGAGCAAGAAACATTTACAAAAGGGTCTCTGATAATAAAATGTAAAATGTGAAATAAAAGGGATATTTCACCCAAAAGATAACTGAATACTTCTCTGGAACATAAAAAGGTGTTTTGAAGAATATTGTGAATGTTTTGGTGACCATTGACTTCCATTATATGGACAAATAACATTTCTCAAAATGTTAATGTTCGACAGAGGATAGAAAGTCATACAGGTTTAGAATGTTGATGTTGAGTAAATGAACTGAATTTTAAAACAGAATAGCTTGACTCTGTGTGTCCAGTAGGGGGCGGTGTGTGTGCGCGCGCATGAACCATCGAAGGTTTATGGCTTTTGGAATGTTGCCAGTGTTGACAGGTTGCTATAGCAATACATTTAAGGCCTGCAAAATCCCACTTCCTAAAATGTTAAAGAACAACATTAAAATGTCATGGTGAAAAGAATTAGGCTGTGTTTATGTAAGCGGTGGCTTCAATTTGTCTACTAGTGCTGACTTTGGACTCGGAGAGAAAGGACTGGAAATGAAAACACACCGTGCGGAAACCGTGTCAGGCCCTTTGCTCTCAGTGTGTGCACAGCTTCATTAAGTGTTGGGAAATTCCTGCAGGCACATTCATCAAATATAATAGTTCAGCTTCACATTTCAGCAGAATTGTGCACACTGGCTGTCTCTCAAAGACTAGAGACGTTTATTCATCAAACACGCCTGTGATGAACAAACATGTTGTCTTGGCAGCTGATTCCTTTTGAGGGGTTCTACATTGCGTTACAAATTATTATTATTATGCAAGTAATGTATCAGTTGGATTTCAGTACAATACACATTCAGATTTTAGTTTTTAAAAGTAAGTGTTTGTTTTATTAGAGAACTGGTATCAATCTCAGACAGGTTTGTTAAATAGTTTGCCAGGCCTTCTTGGATAAATGGAAAGCCTTCTTAAAGAGGTTGTTCCACATTATTAAGCAAGTCACAGTTTTCATGCAATATGGGGAGGAAGAAAGATCTTTCTGAGGATGAAAAGCATGACGGTGCAATGTTATGCAAAAGGTATGAAAATAATATTTTGCGAACACTGAATGGAGATTATCGAACTGTCATAAGATTTGTGAGTGATTAGACCACTGCAGAACTCTGTCAGATAAAGGCTTATTGAAGGGTTAGTTCACCCAAAAATGAGAATTTCCCTCAAGCCCAAGGCTCTATTTTCACATCTGAGGCTCTAGCATTACTTCTGGTTCTGGAAAATATTAACAAGGGTCAAGAACGTGACTTTTTAATTGCTTCTGACACAAGATCATGGCTTCAAGCACTTGAATCCCTAAAGACTGATCACCCCACAATTGTTCATCTTAACTAAATTCGATCTTTTAAAGAAGGAAAACTTTAATATTATTATTTGCTGGGTTCCAAGTCACATTGGACTTACTGGTAATGAGAGAGCGGACACGGCTGCCAGGGATGCGCTTGACCTGGTAATATCTGACTTAAATTTTAAACCAGTAATTAATTTATATATCACTAACAAGTGGCAGAAAGAATGGGATGAAAATAAAAATAAGCTGTATGAAATAAACCCTAGTTTAAAAAGAAGTATCTTCCATAACTTCAAATCGAGATATGATCAAGTCATCTTCACTAGGTATAGACTGGGGCACTCAAGACTTACCCATGGGTTTTTATTATTAGGCGAAGTTCCTCCTCTCATGTAAAGTTCCTTTGACTATTAAGCATATATTCTGTTGAATTGTTATTTTTATGATGCTGCTAGAAACTGCTTTTATTCAGAAACATGCTTGCATGGAATATTTCAAAATGTATCACCTGAATGTATTTTAGATTTTCTATCTTATGTTAAGTTGAAATGTTTTATATAATAATGTAAATTTTATGGATGAGATTGACCTTTTTGTTTGCCGTGTAAATAGCCATGATGCTGACATGGCGTAAAAACGTAATAAACAAACAAACTCACCCTCAAGCCATCCTAGGTGTATATGACTGTCTTCTTTTAGACACAATCGGATATATATTTAAAAATATCTTTGCTCTTCTAAGCTTTGAAATGGCAGCGAATAGGGGGGTGTGTTTTGAAACCCAAAAAAGTGCATCCATCAATCATAAAAATACTCCACACGGCTCCGGGGGGTTAATAAAGGCCTTCTGAAGCAATTAGTTTTTGTTTAAAAAAAAAAAAAATCCATTTTAAAAACTTTATTAACTATAACAACTAGCTTCCAGCAGACGGCCGTACGCATCGATTTGCGGCGGAAGAGTAACCCCCGACGCATGACGTAATGATGAACGTGGAAGCACAGAGGATAGAGCAAAACAAAACACCGGTCACGAATTAGAAGTCTAAAATGAGAAATTTTAAGGAGAAATGTCAGAGGATTTCGATGTTAGAGAAGAGCATCTTGAGTTTGTTGCACAGCCCTATTTGTTTGAACCGCTAGAGGCGTCTAAGCTTATGATACTCCAACATCCTGCGTCATACATTGCGTCAGGGGTTACTTAGTGGCGCAAATAAACTTGCACAGCATGCGTACGGTTGTCTGCTGGAAGCTAGTTATTTTTGATTATAAAGTTTTAAATATGGATATTTTTCTTACAAAAACACATCGGCTTTATTAACCCCCTGGAGCGTTTGGATTATTTTTATAATGGATGGATGCACTTTTTTTGGCTTCAAAATCATGTGTGCTATTCACTACCATTATAAAGCTTGGAAGAGCCAGGATATTTTTAAATATATCTCCGATTGTGTTCGTCTGAAGGAATCATGGAATAATTTTCATTTTGGGGTGAACTACTGTATCTCTTTAAGGAAAATTTGTCAAACAAGTTAATTGTATTAAAATGACCGCTATAAAAAAGCCACTGTTGAGCAGCAAACAGGCAATGCTTTTTCGCTTGTTTCTGCTTCTTCTTCGTCTGTGTTTTGATCTGGAGATTCTGTACTCTCAGAAGATGCGTAATAGCAAAACATGGATTGCTGGAAAATTCCGTCAATGGTGGGGAAATAGTTAATATTGAGTGCTTTTGTGATTGTATTTTCTTCATAGAGTTAGGATGTTTGTGTATAATCTGTGGTTTGTGTGTTGTCTGTTCAGAGTGAGGATGTTTGGCTAGAAGCCGCCCGGCTGCAGCCTGGAGACACGGCAAAGGCAGTGGTTGCCCAGGCAGTGCGTCACCTCCCTCAGTCTGTGCGCATCTATATCAGAGCGGCTGAGCTAGAGACGGACATCAGGGCCAAGAAACGAGTGCTCAGGAAAGGTCAGTGACTCTCTTTGTCTGTCTCTCTTCTTCTATTCCGCTTCAGTTTTTGCTTTCCACTGTCACCTGCTTTTTTTCTTCCTGCATACCTGTGTGACAGAGACAGATGAATTGTTAGTTAAGTATGAAAGCTCTATCAGTCTCAGCTTGTTAAAACGTCCTGAATCTCCCCCTTATAATAAAAGATCTCTCTAAACAGTCTGGCAGTTGTACTTCATCAATGTCTCTAACATGATTAGCTTGTTAACTCTATGAAGTAACATGCTCTAAGTAAAGTAATTAGTTTGTCATAAAAAATCTGGTGCCCTGTCATTTTAGTACCATGATTATTCATGAGGTGTTTTACATAGTGTTTGCAAAGCAATGGTTTTTGCATTTTCTGTAGAAAATTTGCCCGTGCAGAAGCTAGGGCTGAGCGGTATGAGAGATATATATATATATATCACAGTATATAATGTGAATCGTTAGAGATTTTTGTTACATCGTGTATATTGCGGTATGTAAATATTTAGCACTATTGACACCTCAGGGTAATGAAATGCGTGTATGAGAACATAAAGAGCGGGGCATGCTTGAAGTTAAAAAGAGTTAAAAGCGCAACATATCCTGAAAAGGAACTCTGTGCACGTGCTGACTGGCACATTGACAAAGTGGGACATTAAAAAGTGCTACTAAGCACAATAAGCAATGAAAAAGAACTCAATGCAGTGTCCATGTTGACTGACACAGCGTAAGCTTGTGCACACAAAGCCACGTCTCTCAGCATGCAATCGCGAATTTGGATCTCTTTCAAGTCTTATTGCGCTTGAATGGTTGAATACACACAATTATGTCAAAATCCACTTCGTGTGGAGTATTCATGTAAACACAGCCAATTATGTCTCAAGTGAAAGTAAACAGTTGTGCATAAAGTGGATGTGTATCAGTATAATGGACCCGTGCGTTTGGTCTTAAAGTGACTGCAGCCTAATAAACCTTCTGCTCCGTGTCATTTAATGTAACTACATTTTAATTAAACCTATTGTACCAGGAAAAACTTTAGATTTGTTTAATCCATATATTTGTTATATTGTATTTGTCCAGTTGTTTGTAACTTTCTATTTTTTCTTATTTTTAAAAACAGGAATGAGATCAAATTACACAAATTAACTATTGTGATATATATATTATCGTGAAATAAAAATTTGGTACGTAGCTCATTACATTAATGGAGGAAAAACAAGTAAATTAACTTTTCTGCAACTGAAAGGCATATCATGGGATGCAATTTTGCAATATCTCTAAGATAAAAGTCAACATTTTGTACAAATGTCAGAAGAATAAAAGATCACTTACATTTCTAAATTTTTTTTCTGAAACTCTAGTACAAAGTACAGAACCATTAGTGATGAGAGATATTTAGCCAGCCTCATGGAGCTGATGAGGAGAACCAATAATCATAACCTCAGTTGTTTATACATATCATGGGTGGCTATTACCTTTCTGTTTATCTCAAAAATACATTTAGTGAGCTCATTTTGACCATGTTTACAGTGAATCTAGATCTGTGTGTCATCATCAAAAAAATTATACTTAATACCTAAAGTTTGTAAAAGCTGGCCAAGTGGGAATAAATAATGACTAAAAAGTAAGGGTCCTAAAATTGAGCCCTGAGAGATACCTGTAGAAACTGGTCCAATATCAGAGCTGTATTCCCCTAAAGCAACAAACCATCTGCATCAGGTCAAATAAGATCTAAACCAGTTTAAAACGCTTATATGCCAGAAATACCAAATAAAATAGGAAATGATATCATGCAGGGGACCCCTGCAGAACCTCATGACTCTGTCAAGGACAAGGTCAATAAGTCCTTTAAAATATCAGATAATTTGAATTTTTATGACATGGAAAGGTCAGTTCAGATTGAAAAAAAAATATTTATGAATTATTTCATCTTGAAAAAAGAGTAAATAAAGATCAAGTGCAAGTAGACTTACATTGGTACTTAGAGTTGAGAGATCAAAAAAAGAGTAAAAAAAAACAACCTGTCCAAACATGTCTATACACTGTCTTTTTTCCAATATCTGCATGTCTCCACAGCTCTGGAGAATGTGTCGAAGTCGGTGCGTTTGTGGAAGACAGCTGTTGAGCTAGAGGAGCCAGAGGATGCAAGGATAATGTTGAGCAGAGCAGTCGAGTGCTGTCCTACCAGTGTTGAGGTACACACACACACATTCTCTAGCTGAGATCAATGCATTCTCTAGCTCCTTACCCTGACCCTACCTATCACAACTAAGAGTGCTTAACCTAAACCTACCCTTAACCTGATTATAACCTTATCCCTAAAATAAAGTCTTCACCCTCAAACAGACCTTTAAAACGGGTCTCAGAAAGTGAGGATCAGCCAAAATGTTCTCACTTTACTCTTTGTCCTTACTCCATTGGTCTAAAACCCAAACCATTCCTCACCAAGATAGTTGTACAAGTACACACACATGCACACACATAGTCTTAATCAGCCAAAACCCATAAACCCCTTTATGGGCCATAAATCAGATTGCTCTAACAGTGTTGTCCTTGTCGCCCATAGCTCTGGCTGGCTCTGGCCCGTTTAGAAACCTATGAGAATGCCCGTCGTGTTCTAAACAAGGCCCGCGAAAACATTCCCACTGACCGGCATATCTGGATCACTGCTGCCAAGCTGGAGGAGGCCAACGGCAACACACAGATGGTGGAGAAGATCATTGACAGAGCCATCACATCTCTGAGAGCCAACGGCGTGGAGATAAACCGAGAACAATGGATTCAGGTCTGACATGCTAGATTTCATTTTTAAGAGGTTGTCAGGCTTTACAAACTACTTGTTATATGCATTTTTAAATTAAAGATATTAGCCAAGGACTTTAAGTGAAAAAAATGTGAGAAATGCAACAGACAATTCCGGTCTGGATGGAGTTTCTCGGTTAAGCTACATTGCCAAATACATCAAAGAAAAATATTCAAATGTTTCCGCATGCAGGCAATATTAGGATGTGTTTATTTGAAACTGATGTCTGTTTTGTGATCCTGTCTCAGGATGCAGAGGAGTGTGATAAGGCTGGCAGCGTGGCCACATGTCAGGCTGTGATCAGAGCTGTGATTGGGATTGGCATTGAAGAGGAGGACTGCAAACACACATGGATGGAGGACGCAGACAGTGTAAACATCTTCTCATCTTCACGCGCCTACACTCTGTTTTCAATAAGCACCACATATTTATTACAGACGTTTCCCATCATTTATGATAAATTTTAATGTATATTTCAGCAGTAGTTTGGCTAAATTCCACAGCTGGATGTTATTACTGTGATATCTGATGCTGATTGGCTGTTATTTTTGCTGTAGTGTGTGTCTCATGGAGCTCTGGAGTGTGCTCGTGCTATCTACGCTCATGCACTCCAGGTCTTCCCCAGCAAGAAGAGCGTCTGGCTGAGGGCTGCTTACTTTGAGAAGAACCACGGTACACGGTGAGAAATACTCACTTCCTCTATAGTCTAGGCAGTCAGTAGGCCCTATTTTAACGATCTAAGCGCATGGTTTAAACTTTAAGGGCACGGCGCAAGTGCACTTAGGGCATGTCCGAATCCACTTTTGCTAGTTTAAGCATGGGAAAAATGGTCTGCGTGCTGCCCGGTGCATGGTCTAAAAGGGTTGTCCCTATTCTCTTAATGATTATTGGATGTGTTTTGGGCGTAACTTGCGTTAAACCAATTAGAGTCTCATCTCCCGTTCCCTTTAAAAGCCAGTTGTGCTCGCGTCATGGCAGAATCACTATTTATATGGAGGAATTTGCAAACGGAAAAACAGAACGCTTCTCTAGCAAGGAAACGGATCTGCTCGTGTGCGAGGTTAAAGTGCGCAAGCAGACCATCTACGGTAATAGCCGGATTCCACCAAAGCATTTTATCTTTATGCACACAATAATAATTTTTTTATTTTTAATATTTGGCATGTTTGTGTGCTGTTGTGAGTCCCTTTGTGTAATAACCAAAGTGTACGCGTGTTGTGCCCTCGCCTATAGGCGCTCTTTAAATAACAAAACAAATATTGCGCCATTGACTTTAGACCAGGTTTCAGTTGGTCATTTCAGTTGCCTCAAAATAGCAACACGCCAACAATGCGCCTGAACACACCTTGTTTTCAGACCAGCACGCCCATGGGTGCACAAATGGGTGGAAATACATTTGTAGTGGCGCTGGACGTGAAAATAACTATCAGGCTGAAACTACCAAAAAACACTTGCATTGCGCCAGGTGTATGATAGGGCCCAAAATCCTACACAGCTGAATAGAATTTCAATCAGAATTCATTGGCTCTCTCCAGGTGTTTGCAGGTAGTATATGGAGACAGAAAAGCAACTAAGCCTGTTTGTATTTGTTCTAGACCACTAGACATTGTTTCCTTAAGAGGTGTTTTCATACATTCAAACAGTGCCGTATATAATCTCATTCTTACGTTCCACAATTAATGGCATGTATTAATTTTATTACTGTGAAAATTAATTTGAATCTTTCTCTCTCAGAGAGTCGTTGGAGGCTCTGTTGCAGAGGGCCGTAGCTCACTGTCCTAAGGCTGAGGTGTTGTGGCTAATGGGTGCTAAATCAAAATGGTTGGCAGGAGACGTTCCTGCAGCCAGAAGTATCCTTGCTTTGGCTTTCCAGGTAAGTGCCGCCCCTGTCCGCTTATCAAGCTCCATGACTACATTGTTAGTGGCAAACATTACTATTATTATTGGTAACACCATAGCATTGTAATGGTGAAGCAACAGTACAACATGTACTTTTTTGTATTAGAAAATGATAAGTCATTCACAAAATACTTGTAAAGAAAAGTAGTGACTGTTGTGTTTGTCATGGCGGACATTGCGCATCTGAAGTGACTCAGCTGAAGGAAAAATAATCCATTATTTATTGACTTTAATAATTCGGCCAAATTTTCTGATCGGGCCGATAAACAACATTAAAAATGAACATATATCAGCCGATACCGATATGTTGTGCATCCCTCAAATATTTTCTAACGTTATAAATGTCTTTACTGTCACTTTTGAGCAATTTAATGTGTCCTTGCTGAATGAAAGTATTATTTTGTTTCAAAAAGATACCATTTAAATAGTTTTTTTTTCAGATTTTCCATCACAATCACAAGTGTGGGAAAGTGATAAAAATCATGGGTGGCTAATAACTTTTTTTGTATAAACATTTATTATATGAGCAAAAAAAAATGCAGATTCAGTGTGTGATTAGTCATAACTGAAAGAACCTTGAACCTAACACAAAGAACAACCAAAAAAATACAGATAAAGCTTTAAACTGCGTATCAGTGCTCTGATTGCACATCATTTCCTGAAACTAATCGTTCCATTTTTGCAGTATTGAAGCATTCACTGGGATGATGGCCAGTAAAAACTCTTTCTTTTTGTGTTAGGCTAACCCCAACAGTGAAGAGATCTGGCTGGCTGCCGTGAAGCTGGAATCGGAGAATAACGAGTATGAGAGAGCACGCAGGCTGCTGGCCAAGGCCCGTAGCAGCGCCCCCACTGCCAGGGTGAGTGGCCCAGTGTTCAGACTAGCTACTTGAGTGTAAAATGGATATAACTGCTGCTGTGTCATGCTGGGGACACCCGTCTGCCGGGAATACACTGTTTCAGTTTTGCAAGTTGTTGTGATTTCTCTTTTATTTTGATTTGGAGAGATAAGCGATGAGAAGTAGATGAAGGGTGAGTCACCCTGTTAAACTGCTTGTGCAACAGAGTTTTGAATGTGACACTAGCGGGAAGACGGTTTACAAAGGCATGGCTAACGAAAAGTCCTTTTTCTCTTTTGCATATATTTTTTTTTTAGCGTATCGCGGCATGACAAGTTGGTACGTGAAAACTAGGCTAAATTTAAGAGAATCTGTGAGGCAGCACATATACATGTCAGCAGAGATTAGGTTAAGCTTGAGGTTAAACTAATAAAGCTAATGGTTGTACTTTATTTCACAGTATGTGTACTTATAGTGTACTTAAGAAAATACTGGGTAATATAAGGTAACCACATGGGTTTAGAGTTAGTACCTAGTTATTACCCAGTTATTGTAATTACTGTAATAAGTACATCGCAAGTACACAGGACTGTAAAATAAAGTTAAAGTACCTAAAAAAATGACAACTTTGTCCCATGTCATGTCAAGACATAATAGAAATGTGTTTAATTGAAATAGAAACCCTGTGAAAAAGTTAATATTCAGAAATATTGTCATAGTATTTTCCTGCTTGAACCACTGACTCCGATTAGCCCAAAGCATCTGACACACTTTTCACCACAACTATAGTTTTGGGTAAAATGTTTAATATACACCGATCAGGCATAACATTATGACCACTGACAGGTGAAGTGAATAACACTGATTATCTCTTCATCACGGCACCTGTTAGTGGGTGGGATATATTAGGCAGCAAGTGAACATTTTAATAATAATTATATTGATTCCTTACATTTTATATAGCGCTTTTCTGGGTACTCAAAGCGCTTTACATATGGAAGGGGGAATCTCCTCAACCACCACCAATGTGCAGCATCCACCTGGATGATGCGACGGCAGCCATATTGAGCCAGAACGTCCACCACACACCAGCTTGTTGGTGGAGAGGAGACAGAGTGATGAAGCCAATCAGTATATGGGGATGATGAGGAGGCCATGATGGACAGAGGCCAATGGGCAAATCTGGCCAGGATGTCGGGGTTACACCCCTACTCTTTTCGAAGGACATCCTGGGATTTTAATGACCGCAGAGAGTCAGGACCTCAGTTTAACGTCTCATCTGAAGGACGGTGCTTTTTGACAGTATAGTGTCCCCATCACTATACTGGGGTGTTTGGACCCACTCAGACCACAGGGTGAGCACCCCCTGCTGGCCTCACTCAGAGGCTCACCTCTTCCAGCAGCAACCTAGTTTTCCCAGGAGGTCTCCCATCCAGATACTAATCAGGCTCAGCCCTGCTTAGCTTCAGTGGGCAACTAGTCTTGGGCTACAGGGTGATATGGCTTTGTCCTCAAAGTTGTCCTCAATATTGTTAGAAGCAGGAAAAATGGGCAAGCGTAAGGATTTGAGCGAGTCTGACAAGGGCCAAATTGTGATGGCTAGACGACTGGGTCAGCCATCTCCAAAGCATCTCTGAGCATCTCCAAAACCACAGCTCTTGTGGGGTGTTCCCGGTCTGCAGTGGTCAGTATCTCTCAAAAGTGGAAGGAACAGTGGTGAACCGGCGACAGGGTCATGGGCGGCCAAGGCTCATTGATGTACGTGGGGAGTGAAGGCTGGCCCGTGTGGTCTGATCCAACAGATGAGCTACTGTAACTCAAATTGCTCAAGAAGTTGATGCTGGTTCTGATAGAAAGGTGTCAGAATACACAGTGCATCACAGTTTGTTGCGTATGGGACTGCATAGCCGTGCTGACCCCTGTCCACTGCCGAAAGCGCCAACAGTGGACACATGAGCATCAGAACTGGACCACAGAGCAATGGAAGAAGGTGGCCTGGTCTGATGAATCACGTTTTCTTTTACATCACGTGTGCGTCGCTTACCAGGATGCACTATGGGAAGAAGGCAATCCGGCAGAGGCAGTGTGATGCTTTGGGCAATGATCTGCTGGGAAACCTTGGGTCCTGCCATCCATGTGGATGTTACTTTGACACGTACCTCCTACCGAAGCATTGTTGCAGACCATGTACACCCTTTCATGGAAACGGTATTCCCTGGTGGCTGTGGCCACTTTCAGCAGGATAATGCTCCTGCCACAAAGCAAAAATGGATCAGGAATGGTTTGAGGAACACAACAATGAGTTTGAGGTGTTGACTTGGCCTCCAAATTCCCCAGATCTCAATCCAATCGAGCATCTGTGGGATGTGCTGATCAAACAAGTCTGATCCATGGAGGCTCCACCTCGCAACTTACAGGACTTAAAAGATCTGCTGCTAACATCTTGGTGCAGATTCCACAGCACACCTTCAGGGTCTAGTGGAGTCCATGCCTCGACGGGTCAGGGCTGTTTTGGCAGCAAAAGGGAGACCAACACAATATTAGGAAGGTGGTCATAATGTTATGTCTGATCGGTGTTTATGTATATGTATATATATATATATGTTTGCTAGATTAAGGGGCCGACGCAGCTTACCCACTGACTCATTTTACCCCACACTCCCATAAATAAATCAAAAGCAGTTTGAGACTTGATTTGAACTTGTCATAAAGAATTAAGCGTGAGACGTGACTTTAACTTGGCCTTGAAAAGTGTGGACTCCACGTCATGAATGTTTATTGATTCGGTGTTTGTTTTAATTTTGCGTTATAGTTTTTACAAGATAACTGAAAATGTGAAATGTGGCCAGGGATTATGTCAAATTAGGTCATTAGGGGATAATAAGCACCTCACAGCAGATGTGCTTGCTCTTTGCCCTAATAAGTACTGTGGGATTTTTGGGAGTAAATTGTGCAGATGATAGATGGTGCTAGAATAGCCTCCTGCCTGGGCTTGTTTAACTTTTGGCTCCAGAATCCAGGTAGAGTGTCAGCATCTATATAAATATATCAAAGGATCAAATGTACCTAAAGCACTTGGCAGGATTCCTCATAAGTGATATTGTTATCCAAAAAAAAAAACCCAATTTGTTTTCCTGCATCTATGGAAACTAGCCATGTGAGCTTCATACGGGAAAGGCATCATGAAAATCTCCCTGGCCGTTTTTTCGTTCTTATAGACACTATGCGTTACACACACACCCTCAATAGTCTTGTTCAAAATGACACTTGCACCATTTTAAAGGCTGTTTAAAAAAGTATTATATGCGTTGTCATAACTGTTTTCTGTGTTAATTGTAGGTGTTTATGAAGTCAGTGAAGCTGGAGTGGGTGCTGGGTAATATTGAAGCGGCACATGAGTTGTGTACAGAGGCCCTGAAGCACTATGAGGATTTCCCTAAGCTTTGGATGATGAGAGGACAGATCGAGGAACAATCAGAGAGCATTGACAAAGCACGAGAGGCCTACAACCAGGGAGTACGTTTTGGGGTTCTAGAGGAGATGCCTTATCATAATTTAACCTTTTAGAGTGAACGTTTTGTGATTAATGCAAAACCCAAGTCTAAATAATATTAGGAACAAAATTTCAGGAGCAAATTTTTCAGTGGAAATGTGTGAAGTTGTCAAAATGTTCTTCTAATGCCGCTTCTCTAATGTGGCCGTTCAGCTGAAGAAGTGCCCTCATTCCATGCCATTATGGCTCCTTCTGTCTCGGCTGGAAGAGAAAGTCGGGCAGCTCACGCGTGCTCGAGCCATCTTGGAGAAAGCTCGCCTCAAGAATCCACAAAGCCCTGAGCTTTGGTAAGAAACCATGCCCGATGTTCTTGCACTTCAGTACAGCCAATATCAAAATGTAAAAAAGGAATAATGCTACTTTTACTACAGATTTGTTACTAAATTCATATGCAGGTAGCAAAATGATAAATTCTGCTATGGCAACGGCCCAGCTCATGAATATTAATTTGGTTGCGCTGACATTGCCACAAAAAGGCCTGAGTGACACCAAGCCAACAGTCGGCCAATAACGGGCCATCGTTGAGCATCTGTCAGCTCAGTTCTTTGGCAGTAGTTGGACTCCCCGTCTGTGGCTTTGTGTACGATTAAGCATGTTGAATTGGCAGTGAAGCCCATTGGTGAGAGAGGTCACTGAATGGCTGTTCAGATACCAAACAAGTGCACAAGAAAAACACAAGTGACCAAAGCAAGCAATCTCATCTGAACATTCCAATATTGGAATATTTTCATAATGATATGGTTGTCTGGAATGAAGAAAGGGATGACCAACTGATCAACATGATTAATTGCTGCTTTTGTTTGTATATCCAAAGTCCTAGTTCTTCCGTTTTCCCCCTTTTTGAATCACAGATATGGACTACTGCCACCTGCTGGTATGGAGAGTTCTTTTCTCTCACGTAGGTGCAAAAATAGTGTTGAATGACGAATATAGACTACTGCCACCTGCTGGCATGGAGAGCTATATCCGCTAAGGCAGGCTCAAAACGTGAACTCTTGACGATTTTGATGAATTTTTGATGAATGATGAATTTAGACTACTGCCACCTGCTGGCATGGAGAGCTATTTCCACTTAGGCAGGCGCAAAACATTAGTGCTGAATGACGAATTTAGACTACTGCCACCTGCTGGCATGGAGAGCTATATCTGCTTAGGCAGGCGCAAAACGTTAGTGCTGAATGATGAATTTAGACTACTGCCACCTGCTGGCATGGAGAGCTATATCCGCTTAGGCAGGCTCAAAACGTGAACTCTTGACGATTTTGATGAATTTTTGTTGAATGATGAATTTAGACTACTGCCACCTGCTGGCATGGAGATCTATATCCGCTTAGGCAGGCGCAAAACGTTAGTGCTGAATGATGAATTTAGACTACTGCCACCTTCTGGCATGGAGAGCTATATCCGCTTAGGCAGGCTCAAAACGTAAACTCTTGATGATTTTGATGAATTTGATGATTTTTTATTTTTTTATTTAACTTTTTATTATAATTTTAGCTGCATCATAAACATTATGACAGATTCAATAAACTATATACAAACAGATGCCATGAACATTCCCACGACCAAAATAAAATTACTTAAAACAAGTACACATAATTAGGAAGTCAAGCTTTTAGCTTTTCTAACAACATCTCGGCTGTTGACGATTTTGATGAATTTTTGACGAATGATGAATTTAGACTACTGCCACCTGTTGGTATGGAGAGCTATTTCCACTTAGCCAGGCGCAAAACGTTAGTGCTGAATGACGAATTTAGACTACTGACAGCTGCTGGTAAGGAGAGCTATATCCACTTAGGCAGGCTCAAAATGTAAACACTGAATGATGAATTTAGACTACTGCTACCTGCTGGTATGGAGAGTTATTTCTTCTCACGCAGGTGCAAAACATACGTGCTACTTGGACCTTGACTTTAGTTTTTGCAGTGTGTTTAGATGCAAGGTGACAGCACAGTCTTTAAGCTGCATCTCAATTCGAAGGCTGCATTCCTCCGGAGGTCGCATTTGAAGGCCGCATACTTCATCAAGGATGTTTAATTTAAGAAAAGTAACCATAATAAAATACTGTAATTTCTTTACTTTTCTTAAATAAGACATCCTTGATGATGTATGCAAACTTCAAATGTGACCTCCAGAGGACGCAGCCTTCGAAATGAGAGGCAGCTATTGCCTATAGTTTTTTTAATGTCTATTTGGTGTGTCTGGGCCTTCAAATTCTAGGAGCATCTAATCACAGAATATAATTTATATATTTATAAGCAATGCCTTTTCTGTAGCAGGATTCATCAACAACTAATTACTAATGCCTGCCTTTCAGTTTTCAAATTTAATAAGTGAATATCATGTTACCGAATTCATATTCATGAGCCAAGCCCTCATCACAGTAACATGTGAGACATGAACTTGGATCCAACCAAGACTTGTCAGAAAAACAGCAGAACTACTTTTTGTTCAAGGCTACATGCAGTTGTTTCATTCTAATTTCTTAATAGTTTAATAGTAGAAGGCAATTTTAATCTCAATTCCTCTAGGCTGGAGTCTGTCCGACTTGAATACAGAGCGGGATTGAAAAACATCGCTAACACACTCATGGCCAAAGCCCTTCAGGAGTGTCCTAATTCTGGTAAGCCCCCCCTTGATCACAACAGATTCATTAAGAGCCTCTGCACATTATCACACCTCAACTCTCACTTCTTCCTGTTAGGTATCCTCTGGGCCGAAGCGGTGTTCTTGGAGGCCAGACCTCAGCGCAAGACCAAAAGCGTTGACGCTCTGAAAAAGTGTGAACATGATCCTCACGTACTTCTGGCAGTGGCCAAGTAAGACTCCTCACCAGACTCTTGCCAAAATTCTCCCAACCCTAAATTCCAGTTTACCCACCCACATTTTTCTTTGATCTACAAGAACAGGCTGTCCTTTTCAGTTGCATTTATACCATATCTGTGTTTGTGTTCTGTGCAGATTGTTCTGGAGCGAGAGAAAGATAACGAAGGCAAGAGAGTGGTTCCTACGAACGGTAAAGATTGAACCAGACTTGGGCGACGCCTGGGGATTCTTCTACAAGTTTGAGCTTCAGCATGGGACAGAAGTAAGCATTCAGCCACATTATTACACTACCGTGTTCCTTAGGACCTGTTTTAATCTCAGATCTTGCTTTTGTGATGCAGTGATTGTAACCAGGTTAGGCATAGGCATTTTTAAAGAAATGGTTGATGCAAAAATAATTCTATCATCCCGTTCCAAACCTTAGATATTTTGAAGGATTTTCTGCATGCTGTTTTCCATGCAGTTGGATTGGTGAATCCAGGTCTTGTTTAAAATCTCATCTCCTTACTCTGGTGGTGTTCTCTCCCTCAGGAGCAACAGCAGGAGGTAAAGAAACGTTGTGAGAATGCAGAACCGCGGCACGGCGAGCTGTGGTGCGCTGAATCCAAGCACATTCTCAACTGGCAGAAGAACATCGGAGAGATCCTGGTCCTCGTGGCTGCAAAGATCAAAAACACCTTCTAAACTGTGGGACTAATATCATATTCACAAATCTGAGCATGTTTGGTTTAGCAAATATGTTGTTTTTATAGAGTCTGTGGATTGTTTTTTTTTTTAAATGGTCAATTTTCCACTTTTAGTGTGTTTGCCCCTCTGGAACAGTGATGATTCAGGGCTGTTTTGATTTCACATGCTGTTATGTTCAGGATGCTGTAAAGTCTAGTCACACCCAGAGATACGAGTCCATTTTGAACATTAATTTCCAGAACGATCTGACACCCTCTTATTCTGCTTCTCATTATGCGTATGTGTAAATGTGCTGCTTATCAGAAAATAAATGAATTCTGATCTGTTTCAGATATCAGGGCTCCTGCGATTATTACAGTGCTGCTGATTTTGTATACTTATGTTAAGGTTTTGTTTTGAAAAAAATCTTTTTTTATTTCTTTCAAATTGAAATTTCCCCTAGAGCTTTCAAGCTACAGCTACCAAACTCAGCACAGTCCTTTTTGGAGTATTTTTTATACAAAATATATTTTTTACAAAATTTTGATTGTAAAATTGCTATGTAATCAAAGACAAATATTTAACAGTGTTGTGTTTCAAATATGAAGTCGATATCACAAAAATAGAGGTTGCAGATTTTTTTTTTGTATAGAGCCCAGAGTATGGAGGCTTGTTTTCGTCACTAAATAAAAAAAAAATAAAGGTATTTGCGGCTTTTTATTTCATGGCGGAAACAATCTTCCATAACTGAGTGACGCTGTTGATGCATTCTCTTTTCACAAATGAATGCATTTGTCACAATATCACTATTGATATATTTCACCAAATATGAATCCTTGAGTCTCAGACCTTTCCAAAGATATGTTTTGTCAAGATTAGAAAAAGATTTGATTATAAAATAGTTCAGATTATATAAATTAATTTTGGAGTGTTTAAAGGGTTAGTTCACCCAAAAATGAAAATTCTGTCATTTATTACTCGCGCTCATGTCGTTCCACACCCATAAGACCTTCATTCATCTTCAGAACACAAATTAAGATATTTTAGTTGAAATCCGATGGCTCCGTGAGGCCTGCATAGGGAGCAATGACATTTCCTCTCTCAAGATCCATAAAGGTACTAAAAACATATTTAAATCCGTTCATGTGAGTACAGTGGGTCAATATTAATATTATATAGCGACGAGAATTTTTGGTGCGCCAAAAAAACTAAATAACGACTTATGTAGTGATGGCCGATTTCAAAACACTGCTTCAGGAAGCTTCGGAGCATAATGAATCAGCGTGTCGAATCAGCTGTTCTGAGCGCCAAAGTCTCGTGATTTCAGCAGTTTGGCGGTTTGACGCGATACAAATCGTGATTCGACACGCTGATTCATAATGCTCCGAAGCTTCCTAAAGCAGTGTTTTGAAATCAGCCATCACTAAATAAGTCGTTATTTTGTTTGTTTTTTGGCGCACCAAAAATATTCTCGTCGCTTTATAATATTAATATTGAACCACTGTACTCACATGAACTGATTTAAATATGTTTTTAGTACATTAATGGATCTTGAGAGAGGAAATGTCATTGCTGGCTATGCAGGCCTCACGGAGTCATCGGATTTCAACAAAAATATCTTAATTTGTGTTCCGAAGATCAACGAAGGTCTTACGGGTGTGGAACGGCATGAGTAATAAATGACAGAATTTTCATTTTGGGGTGAACCTTTTAGGAGGATAAATGTTTGAAAATGTAACATGCTTTTTTAAAAGTGACAGTTATGTAGCATTCATGTAGCAATTTTCGGATACTGAATCATGTTTAGTTTTGTTTCTTGTGTTTATTTTGCATACTGAATTGTGATTGGTCTATTCTTCCATATATTTAACTGTCTATTGATGTATTCACACTTACTGAATTGAAAATAGCACACGTTGAGCATCATGACTACAGCAATGTGGCTCTAGTGTAAATTTTTATATTAATCTACTTTTGAGCTGATTATATAATATATAAGGTTCAGAAATACTCCCATAGAGCAGAATCTGAGTTGTGGACCCCTTCTTTACAGGACAATGTTCCCCTGAAGATGACCCTGCCTAAAAATTAAGCTTATGAAATGTTGCCATTATTATTTTTCTGCCATAAACCACTGGAAATTCCTTTAAGAAAATCAAATCATCTCTAAAAAAAAACATGTGGGATGTGATTTTATCAGCTTGACACAAACCACACGACCTCACTGAATTACTCTGCACACTGAAACCTGACAAAATAAAAAGTTTTTTTGTCTGTCTATATATAAATCAGCGTAAATAAAGAGTCATTTCCTGATCACAGCCGGGTCCGGTGAGGGTTCAAACCGCGCACTTAACCAGTGGACCCTTCAGTGCACCAGTTTTATAAAGATCTCCGGCCGAAACCGAAACAAAGCCTAAAGTTGATTGATCGCGGAAGTTTTCTCGACTTGATCAGACTAGAGATCTGGTGAAATCCAAAGCGCGATGCCAGCAGCCCGTGACGGCTGAGACACATGAGAGAGAGCCTCGCCACATTTCTTTCACCAGTGCTGGAATGGACGCGGTTAAGCCTCATCAACGCGCCTCTCGCCAGAGCACCAACTTTAACTAGACCAAAAACGCGTGTTTAAGGTTGATTTTTTTCGGTCGGTCCGTTGTTGAAGTTTTCTGGGAGAAACATGTAACAGGCGTTGGACGCCGCTGGACCATGTCCACATTTCCAAGCCCTGACTGGTGCGCGCAAGAGTCCCTCTTCATCCCATGGTCAATGGTAAGATCCATCTGCATCACTGCGCACTACGACTGTATTCTGTTTCTTGAAAGATCAAAGTTAGGCTACTTAGAGATATTTTTTGTATTACTATTAATAATAGATACATATCGTTATCAGATTCTAAATTAACCCAATTAATCCCAGAATTATTAGCATAAGTGAATACGTGCAATTCAATTACACTGCATGCTTTTCTAAAAAGCAAAATAAAAAATTTTATAAAAGTATATTTTACTTTGCTGTTATATAGATGGAGAAAGTCAAACATACCAGATAGAAAGTTGAAAATAATAAAGTAGCCTAACAGTTTTTATCAGGCAGTAGTGAGAAAAAGATAATGTTTGCATATTCTTTTTTTTTTTACTTTTAGGTCTACTAACAACACTTTGAATTGGCTAATTATAATGTGAATCAATCATGTTTTAATCCAAAATGGCCTCTGGTTTGCACTGGTCACAAATGAGACCACTGACATGTTTGTGATCAGAATAATCCTAAAAATACAACAATAATATCTAAGTGTGATATGTATTAAATGTAGTAGTTGTAGGCCTATAGCCTGTTCATTATGACGTCTTATGGAGCTTTGGCAGACATTAGCTCTAGTCATTTGACTTTATAGCAGCCATGTAAAAAGTCAAGAGTTGTAAATGACAGTTCTGTGGAAATTACATCAAAAACTCTTATAAAACCTTCAGAGTTAAAGTTTCCACAGTTACCAGTGAGATTGGATGTGTTAAAAGTATAGTTCACCCAAAAATGAAAATTCTATCATCATTTACTAACCCTCAGGTTGTTCAAAATCTGTATAATGTTCTTTGTTCTGTTGAACACAGAGGAAGATATTTTGAAGAATGTGTTAAACTGAACAGTTTTGGGGCACCATTGACTTCTATAGTAGCTTTTATCCTGCTATGAAAGTCAATGGTGCCCCAAAGTGGCCTGGTTACAAGCTTTCTTCAAAATATCTTCCTTTGTGTTCAACAGAACAAAGAAATGTATACAGATTTGTAACAATTTGAGGGTGAGTAAAAGATGATAGAATTTTCATTTTTGGGTGAACTATCGCTTTAATGGAGTTATTGTGGCGCATTGGTTTGCAACATCTTGCAAAATGTAACATTTTAGATCAGTCAGAATTGATTAGATGCAGAAGGCAGTTTTTATTGCATTTTTTTTTCTCAGTGTGTGAACAGGCCCGCTGTCTATGTGGCTGTAATGCTGCTGCTCGCAGTGGCCCACGGTAAACGCGCATGTGATTATTCTGAGATCATCAGCACCTACAGGGCAGTCATCCTGGTCGAGCTCCAAAACCTGGTAAGTGTCATGCCAGATAACCAGAATCCACGTGTTCAAACAGAATATGTACAGTATGTAGCAAATCTGACTTGCTCTTCTAGATTGATATTCTAACAAATTATATAAGCAATGGAAAAAATGGTTATGAAAATGTGGTCACTTGTTGCCCTCTTCTGGTTATCTGTAGAAGGTGAACTGTTTGAATGTGATTTAAAGGGATAGTTCAACCAAAAATGAAAATTCTGTCATCATTTAAGTTGTTCCAAACCTGTATACATTTCTTTGTTCTGCTGTACACAAAGGAAGATATTAAGTTGCAATAAGATATTATTGTAACTAAGCAGATCTTACTCCCCATTGACTACCACAGTAGGGAAACAAAATACTATGGTAGTTAATGGGGGGTGTGAAATCTGCTTAGTTACAAACATTCTTCCAAATATCTTCCTTTGTGTACAGCAGAAGAACAAAGAATTTATACATATTTATTTAGGTTTGGAACAACTTGTAGAGGAGTAAATGATGACAGAATTTTCATTTTTGGGTGAACTATCCCATAAAGACAAGCTTTTTCCTCTCTTGACACAGAATCTGACTGGTTCATTTGACATATCTAAAGAAAAGGACCACTGTCCTTCTGAGAAGGTACAGCCACCTGTACATAGCTACATGTATGTTTCTTTAAAACACAATTTTGTTTTTAGAGACAGTTGATATGGAGCATTTTTCTTTTTGGTGATGTCTTAATAATCAATGCACTCTTTTGATGGTAGGTTCACCGTATCCTGCGAGATATCTATAATATGACCCAAATCTTCAGATGCCTGAGTGAAAGCAAGAGGCATCAACGTGACAGAGCTGACGGAGGGGGTGACATGACAAAGGTGGTGGGACAAATGGCACAGCTCATCCAAAAAAACTGCTGCAAACCGGAAAGTTTGGTATAGTTTTTATTTGTTTGTTGATTGAATAAATCAAGTTCATCTGAATAAATTTTAATCTGAAGAAGAAAAAAAAAACTGCATTACGTAATCTAGAAATGTATTTATCAAAAAAAAAAAAAAAGAATAATTATAATCTGAAATAAACTTAGGATAACATGATCTAGAAATGTATTCATTTATTGAATTATCAAAATTAAGTTAATCTGAATAATTATAATCTGAAATAAACAGGGCTACATCTAGAAATGTATTTAAAAATCAAAATAAAATTAATCTGAGTAATTATAATCTGAAATAAACATGATTACGTGTCACAGTCTCCTCCGAGACTCGAAGATTGAGAATCCACACGCAGTAGTTTATTAGAAGGGTAATCCAAAAACAGTCCAAAAAAAAAATATAGGCAAGAGGTCCAAACACAAGCAAGCAGTCCAAAACAGAAACCAAGGCAGGAACACAGGGAGACAGTGTGGCAATCAAAGGCACCCCAACTGGTGACTGTGACATAGGCAATTTAAAGGCTTCATGTGCGACATTCATGACGACCGGGAACTCAGCCGTGGCATCCATGAGGGCTGAAGACTCTGGCGTGGCATCCATGGCAACTAGAGACTCTGGAATGGTGGCCATCTTGGCTGATGACTCTGGAATGGTGGCCATATTGACTGATGACCCTGGATAGGCGGCCATCTTGGCTGATGACCCTGGATAGGCAAGGTGGGTCTGGCTGCAGACCATGGGTGAGTGGAGCGCCACTCTCGAACAGGAAATACGTCACCTCCACTTGTGTTTTACTAACGTCTACACCTACCCTAACCCTAATCCTACCTCCTTTACAATAATGGCAGCCATGTTGGCTGATGACTCTGGAATGGTGGCCATGTTGGCTGATGACTCTGGTATGGCGGCCATGTTGGCTGATGACTCTGGAATGGCGGCCATGTTGGCTGATGACTCTGGAATGGCGAGCATGTTGGCTGATGACTCTGGTATGGCGGCCATGTTGGCTGGTGACTCTGGTATGGCGGCCATGTTGGCTGATGACTCTGGTATGGCGGCCATGTTGGCTGATGACTCTGGAATGGCGGCCATGTTGGCTGATGACTCTGGTATGGCGGCCATGTTGGCTGATGACTCTGGAATGGCGGCCATGTTGGCTGATGACTCTGGTATGGCAGCCATGTTGGCTGATGACTCTGGCGTGGCGGCCATGTTGTGAGGAGGCTCTGATGTGGCGGTCAAGTTGTGAACTGGCTTTGGTGCAGGAACTACAGGATGGGAAGCTACATAAAACACAGGGCTAGCAACCAATAGAACTGGGCATGCTGATGATTGTAGTGGACCAAGCTCCTTGGCCACTGGAGCTTGGTTTATGGTGCCCTCTCCCCCAAAAAATTTTTAGGGGGAACATCCTCCTCTACTTCCCCTACAGTAAAGGAGGAGCCACTAAACAAAAGAGCATAGTCTATAAATTGTTCTAAGGTTAGGTCATTTCCCCCTCTTGGCAAAAGTGATTTTACAGGTTTGTTTAGTCCATGACAATAGAAGTCTTTCAAAACGGCATCCTTTCAGTTTATACAGTTGGCTAAAGCACAGAATTTAACAGTGTATTCCTCGATGCTACAAATACCTTGACGGAGGAACAAAATTTCTTCTCCTGGATACATGTGTGGTGAGGTTTTCTGTCACAAACTGCTCAGAGACTTGAAGGTTGAGGATCCACATGCAGTAGTTTATTAGAAGGATAATCCAAAAACAGTGTCAAAAAACAAGCAAGTGTTCCAAATACAAGCAAGCAGTCCAAAACAGAAACCAAGGCAGGAATACAGGGATACAGAGACAGAGACAGAATACAGGCAACAGGGTCAGAACCAACAAACAGATTAGCACAATAGCACTCAGAAATGCAGTTGACACTTGAGGTGCGTTCCATTCGACCGTAAGTGGACTGCAAAGTAGACTTCACAGGGTATTTCGCCATCTTAAGTGAGATTCCAATCCGAAGGGAGCGAACATGTTCAGTTCGAAGGGCACTGTGAACGGCATAGGGAATAAGGGCACATCGATACATCACTTCACAGGAAGTAGAGAGGTAAAATCACCCAGTCAGAACTACGATGGAGCAGAGCCATTTAAAGAGTTTTTAAATGGCTCTGCGATGGAGGAATTTAAGTTTGCGTTTTGAGTATTCATAAATTTTGTTATTCTTATACGAAACGAAAGCATGAATGGTTATGGCGACGAGTGGGCATGACAAAGTAAAAGTGTTGAAAAGCAGCTGAGGCTCTGTCATTTTTTATTTTACTTTATTTACCTCAGGAGTGTTAACTATGCAGCTGCTTCAAATCTGTTAAGAGTCTATTTTAAATTCGAAATTAACTGATAATATCTATTTATTTATGTTATATCATAATCTGCGCGACACCATCATTGATGTTTGCAGTGCGTTCCAAATGAGCGATTATTGTCAGCAAAGTCCACTTCGACGGATATGCAGGGAGCACTGTGTAGGGAGCACTGTGTAGGGAGCACTGTGTAGGGAGCACTGCGTAGGGAGCACTGCGTAGGGAGCACTGCGTAGGGAGCACTGCGTAGGGAGCACTGCGTAGGGAGCACTGCGTAGGGAGCACTGCTTTACAAAACCTCACAGAGAATGAGAGTGAGAACCAGGCTTTTATAGGCAGAGCTAATGAGGCTAATGAGTAACAGCTGTATGTAATCATGGCTGATATGTCCGGGCAAAGGATTATGGGGAATGGAGTCCATTAAGGTGTGACAATAGTCCAGGATGCCCTCTGGTGGCAATCAAAGGCACTCCAGCTGGTGACTGTGACACATGATCTAGAAATTTATTTATTTATTTATTGAAGAATCAAAATAAAATTAATCTGAATAATTATAATCTGGAATAGAGACACATGATCTAGAAATGTATTTTTTATTTGATTATCAAAAAATACAATTATTCTGAATAATTATAATCTAAAGCAAACAGAAGGTAACGTGATCTAGAAATGAATTAATTTGCATGTTTATTTATTGACTGAATAATTAAAACCATTAATCTGAATAATTATATTCCGAAATAAACAGAGGATAACATGATCTAGAAATGTGTTTATTTAGAATTGTATTTTATTTTTTACTAAAAAGTTAATCTGATTAATTATAATCTGAAATAAACAGAGGATAACATGATCTAGAAATGTATCTTTGAATAATCAAAATAAAGATAATCTGAATAATAATCATCTGAAATAAAGAGAGGATTTAACATGATGTATTACTTTGCAGGCAAATAGATGCAGAAAAGCATCTTGCAAAGCAGGGAAGAAGCGGAAAAGAAGACAGCAGTGGAGAATGAAAATGATGGGAAGGCTTATAAACTGCTGGCAGAGGCTTCTGAGTGTGACGGCGTATTAAATCACAGCAAACACAGGCCTCAGATCAGCTCCACTCCACATTATTTAAAACTGTATGCACATTCTTTTTCCATTTATCATTATTTATTCACTTTCACTTTTTAATAAAAGAACACCAAGTGTTTTGTATAACACTCCTTCAGTGAAATGATAAGCTGAGATTGTGTCAAACTCATAAGACATTGTATGGTTATATGTTTCTTCTGGTTGTATATGTTTTATTTGATAGCACTATATATGATTTATGCATAACAAGTTTAAAAGCTATTCATGTTTAAACAGTTACATGCGCATTTATATGGACACTCACATCTGGTGCTGCAAATTGAGCCAAAATTACAATTTTGATAATTTAACGCTGACTATGTTATTCATGTTCTCAGAGGTCTACTAACACTACAGAAAACACACAAAATAAGCTGTCTCAGTAACTTATCTCATGTTATTTCAGTTGATTCATCTTTTAAAACGTGTTGGGTAGAAGAAGCTGTTTATTTTTTGTTTGAAGTTTTATCGGATAGTATGGGATTCAGATATTGGATAGTGTAATGTTTTGGAAACTGTCAGGCATTCATCATATCAATACTGCCAATATTCCAGAAGGGGACATCAGAAACTCATTATGGATATCACTTTATCCAATATTTTGCTGCTTTGGTGCTGCTGATTTATGTCTTGTTTTGTTCATTCTTTCTATAAGTCAACTTTTTCTGTAAGTAGATTTAAAAATAAATAAATAAAAACCTTTTTAAAAGACTTCAACTGCGAAATGCATCTTTTTAAAGCTATTTTAGTTTGATTTGATTTTATAATATTTTATTTTATTCACAATATTCACAAATGTTCTATGTAGTAACCATAGGGCTTTTATTTTAAAATCGGCAGCTCGTGCCACCTGCACGTCAGCATTCGCTCATACGCATGCGCAGTATGTGCACTTCCTATTTGCACTGTTTGTAGTATTTGTGCATATAAATGTCGCTTGAAATTATAGTATTGTTTATCTCTGCTCACATCACGTTACTTCATGCTTACTTTCCTTTTCTCCGCCGTTTTTTGCGCCACGTTCCTGTCTCCTATCATCAGTCATGTTAAAGGAAGAGATTTTACTGAGCAGGAAATGTCTCATTACAGGTGAGATTTATTAATAATATTCTAAATTCATCATTAATTATTGATGTGTAATAAGTGTGTCAGATGACCAGGGTGCCGAATAGATGTTACAACTGCTGTAACACTAACAAGTATAAATATATGTCCTGTATGGTCAAGAAGGGGAATTTGCTGTCAGTCAATCAGCTTTGCCATATGGTCATGTGTAAATAAATACACAAGAAGTAAGCCTGTTCAGTGTGTACTACACTTGTCTCCTGTATAATCATAATGCCTTGTATTGCTTAGAGGAATATTGACAATCAGTCTGTTTGATATTTGTTCTATTTGTGTTAACAGGGACAGAATAAAGTCAATGTTTTATCATGCTTACAACAGCTACTTGGAAAATGCATATCCTTATGATGAGTTGAGACCGCTGACATGTGACGGACAGGACACATGGGGAAGGTATGAGCTTATAGCAAAAAAGAGGAAAAACAAAAGGACAGCACAATGCCGCAATGCTCTCAAACTGTAGGCAAACAATGTTTCAACAATTTCGGTCTTTGTCAGGTAGTCAAAATCATTAAAACTTGTAAGAATATGCATGGTCAACAAACAAGACAGCAATTAACCAATGAAAACATTTTATATTCTCCAAAAATAATTAAAAAGATCTACCGAATGTAGCTTACATAGAAATCACAAAAAGGTGTTCTATCAAAATCTAAATTAAGTCCTTTCGGGAAAAAAGTATATATAAATATTAACACACACACACACACATGTTTGTTTTGCTATCAAAGTGAGGACATTCGAAAGGCGTAATGGTTTTTATACTGAACAAACTGTATTTTCTATCCCCCTGCACTAGCCCTACCCCTAAACCTAACCATCACAGGAAACTGTGCACTTTTACTTTCTCACAAAAACTCATTCTGTATGATTTATAAGCCTTTTGAAAAGTGGGGACATGGGGTAATGTCCTCATAAGTCACCTCTTTTTGTAATACCTATGTAATACCCATGTCATTATACACATTTGTGTCCTGATATGTCACAAAAACGTGCACACACACACACACACACGTTTGTTTTGCTATCAAAGTGGGGACATTCGATAGGCGTAATGGTTTTTATACTGTACAAACTGTATTTTCTATCCCCCTACACTAACCCTAGCCCTAAACCTAACCATCACAGGAAACTGCACATTTTTACTTTCTCACAAAAACTCATTCTGTTTGATTTATAAGCCTTTTGAAAAGTGGGGACATGGGGAATGTCCTCATAAGTCACCTCTTTTTGTAATACCTATGTAATACCCATGTCATTATACACATTTGTGTCCTGATATGTCACAAAAACGTGCACACACACACACACACACACACACGTTTGTTTTGCTATCAAAGTGAGGACATTTCATAGGCGTAATGGTTTTTATACTGTACAAAATGTACATTTTATCCCCCTACACCAGTGTTTCTCAAACTTTTTCAGCCCAAGGACCACTTTATCTTCCAATTTTTTTCTGAGGACCACCTAACAGAATCCCACTCTAACACGCCCCCAAAAACCAACAAAATAGGAAGGATAAGCTAAATTTAAGTTTAATATGCAACTGTTTCANTGATATGTCACAAAAACGTGCACACACACAAACACACACACACGTTTGTTTTGCTATCAAAGTGAGGACATTTCATAGGCGTAATGGTTTTTATACTGTACAAACTGTACATTTTATCCCCCTACACTAACCCTAGCCCTAAACCTACCCATCACAGAAAACATTCTGCATTTTTACATTTTTAATAAAACATTGTTTAGTATGTTTTTAAAGCTATTTTAAATATGAGGAGTCATGAAATGTCCTCATATTTCATGTTTATATCGTAATACCAGTGTAATACCCATGTCATTATACAAATTTGTGTCCTCATAAATCACAAAAACGTGCACACACACACTCACTGGCCACTTTATTAGGTACACCTCCCTAGTATCGGGTTTGACCCTTTTTTGCTTTCAGAACTCCTCGAATAGGTTGTTTGCACATGACGTCACTGCTGCACACGAAATGCAGCTGGAGGGCAGGGACTGATTTTTCTATATCGGAATCCTATCAAAAACTCTAAATTTGTATGTTTTGCGTCGTTTATGGTTGCTCAAATCGATCAAACCGAGAACCCACAATGAGCTTTTATCGTTTACATAACTTATATTGTTTTTTAACTTTAAAAGTTGTCACCTTTTATAGCGTTTTGCGTCTGCTGATACTGAAATGAATATGGATACCTGCTTACCTTATTTGTTTTTGACTTGGTTAAATATTCACATTCTTCATAGTATCGTTTGCAGGGAAGAGAAGCTATTTTATCACATTGAATGGTAATTTGATGTATTTACTTCAGTTTTGTAGAATTCTGTTCACAATGTTGATCTGGTTACCGTGAAAAGCGTCACGCTGCTGCTTCAGCCATCATATGGGAGAAAATGTCCAAATAAATAAATGTTCAACAAGCTGACAGAAGTCGATCCATTTCTTTGTAGGAAGGGTGTAACGTTAAATGTAGGTGTAGTTTTAATGTTGTCTTTTTAAATATTCACTTTCCCACATGACCACGGAGGAGAATCAGAGGGGCATTCAGCGGACAGACACACCTTTTTTTTTGTATTTATTTCAACAAATGACAACCAAAATCAAACCCATTGAAGCTCCTGAACAGTTTTGAAGTGGCTGTGTGCAGGTTATACTCATTCACAAGCCGAATGAGAGCCATACTCGCAAATGTAATGTTAATTATTACACCAAAACAAAATCCAAAACTTTCAAAAACACTCAGCAATGTGATTATTTTATTGAGAGATAGGGAGTGGGTTCAATCAGTGACATTACACTTGCTATACGTCGTCGGCCGTCACCTCCTCCTCAACCTGCTTCCCTTAGTGTGTTTTTACACGTAGAAAAGGCGAAAATTGTATCACACCGTCCCGTTTTTTTCCCTGAGCGATGACGTGAGCTCCTGTTGCAATTCTCAATTCAGCATGAATGACCTACAATGGCGATATTTTTCACAATCACGACAGAAAATCGAAATACTGCCCTAAACTCACTAGCAGAAAGACAGCTCGATATAAACAAACCCAGACTAGAACTGAACGCGGCGTGACGGCAGCTTCACATCCTCTATATCTTCCTCCTCGATGGCAATCAAGTCTTTCAATTCAGTGGAAAAGTCGCTCCTTTTCATAACATAAGGATCACGTCCAACATATGTTGTGATTTTCTGTTTATACCTTTCTAAATCAGCACAGAAAGGACTTTTCTCCATCTCTTCCATTCTAATTTTCACTGCTTGCCCTCCACCGGAATTTCGCGCTTCACCAGAACCACGTGATTGCAAACAACCTATTCTTCAAGGCTGAGATTCAACAAGCTGCTGGAAACATTCCTCAGAGATTTTGGTCCATAATGACATGAGAGCATCACGCAGTTCTATCTGCACATCCATGATGTGAATCTCCCGTTCCAGCACATCCCAAAGCTGCTCTATTGGATTGAGATCTGGTGACTGTGGAGGTCATTTGAGTTTAGTGAACTCATTGACGTGTTCAAGAATCCAGTTTGAGATGATTTGAGCTTTGTGACATGGTGCGTTACCCTGCTGGAAGTATCCATCAGATCAACACTGTGGTCATAAAGGGATGGAGATGGTCAGCAACAATCCTCAGGTAGACTGTGGCGTTTAAACAATGCTCAATTGGTACTAAGAGGATCAAAGTGTGTCAAGATAATATCCTCCACACCATTTCACCAGCAGGAGCCTGAACTGTTGTGACAAGGCAAGATGGATCAATGCTTAATGTTGTTTACGCCAAATTCTGACCCTCCATCTGAATGTCGCAGCAGAAATTGAGACTCATCAGACCAGGAAATGTTTTTCCAATCTTTTACTGTCCAGTTTTGGTTAGTCCGTGTGAGTTCTCGTCTCAGTTTTCTGTTCTCAGCTGACAGGAGTGGCACCGGTGTGTCTTCTGCTGCTGTAGCTCATCTGCTTCAAGGTTGGACGTGTTGTACGTTCAGAGATGCTCTTCTGCAGACCTCGGTGGTAACAAGTGCTTATTTGAGTTACTGTTGCTGAACCAGCTGAACCGGTCTGGTCATTCTCCTTTGTCCTCTGACCTCAACAAGGCATTTTCTTGCACAGAACTGCCACTCACTGGATATTTTCTCTTTTTTCTGACCATTCTCTGTAAACCCTAGAAATGGTTGTGCGTAAAAATCTCAGTAGATCGGCAGTTTCTGAAATACTCAGACCAAATACTTGCTGCCATGTGATTTTTGCCATGGATATTTGCGTTAACAAACAGTTGAACAGGTGTAACCCCTAAGGTCCTACCCAGCCTCGAACCCAGGTCTCTGGCGTGGGAGGCAGACACGCTAACAAGGAGGCCAAAGACTGCAACCTCTAGTGTCAAGGGGAGTGAGGTTTATCTGCACAGTTCTTACTAGCTGGCCTCCGTTACATACATACATGCATATATGTACAGTACAGACCAAAAGTTTGGAACCACTTTTTAATGTTTTTAAAAGAAGTTTCGTCTGCTCACCAAGACTACATTTATTTAATTAAAAATACAGTAAAAAACAGTAATATTGTGAAATATTATTACAATTTAAAATAACTGTTTTCTATTTGAATATATTTGACAAAGTAATTTATTCCTGTGATGGCAAAGCTGAATTTTCAGCATCATTACTCCAGTCTTCAGTGTCACATGATCCTTCAGAAATCATTCTAATATGCTGATCTGCTGCTCAAGAAACATTTAATGTGTACAATTGTACAAAATATTTGTGTACAATATTTTTTTTCAGGATTATTTGATGAATAGAAAGTTCAAAAGAACAGTGTTTATCTGAAATCTAATCTTTTGTAACATTATAAATGTCTTTACTGCCACTTCTGCTACAGAAGCTTTGTGTTTCAGATAAATGCTGTTCTTTTGAACTTTCTATTCATCAAGGAATCCTGGAAAAAAAAAGTACACAACTGTTTTCAACATTGAAAATAATCATAAATGTTTA
>RJVU01029436.1:1716793-1750396 GCA_003731715.1 Anabarilius grahami
TTAAATCATTATTTTACATTAATGTAAAATAAATAAATGTGGGAATGTGCTTTATTGTCATGAAAATAATTATTTTCTTTGTGCAAAACAGATTTTATTTTATTTTATGTATTTATTTATTTGATTTTGGCGGGACATATGATCCGGACAAACTCAATTTATCTTTATTTATCCTGTATTACAGGGCTGTAATCATTGGCATTAAGTGAGTTTCACCAGTGTTTGTGTTTATAATCTGGTCACTTGATGAAATGTATTTCTTGCAGTGGTTGGTGGGCTTCTCTCGGCCCATCTGCTTTCTAAACGTGCTGGGATGGAGGTGGAGGAGGGCTGGCCCTGCTCTGGACCCCTCCTGCGCATGGCAGAGGACGCCGCCCGCAAACTGCTGCCTGGTGAGGGAGCTTATGTGTACTTCAAAACCATATTCAATTAATAGCGCAGTTACATCACTATCTGAAACATATTTAGCACGAATAGTTTGTTGCATTTGTCATTACACCACAGAAACTGAGCCAAACACTTTGTTAAAGTCGACATGAAACGGAAATTGCAATAGTCTTTTCTTCCCTATTATGACGTGTATATCTGAGTGAAATGGCTTCTGGAACATGTTGGACGGGACTTGGTTTTGTCCATGGGGAATTGATTGGATGGTTGTGGTTTGCTATTGGTGGATCTCATATGAGTGACAGGTTGCCCCGCCCTCGTGTCAGTAAACACGTCAGTAGTGAAGAGAAGAGATGTTACTGCTAGAGGGAGGGGAAATATTTTGATTAAAGATTACGAGGCACATGAATTCCAAACAAAAATAATGTGCACGGATAAATTATTTATAATAATTACTGCAATATTCCATTAAAAAATTAATTAGATTTTGTGGGGACTTTAATGACGGTGTTGTTATTGTTAATTAAAACTATTGAAAAATTGTTTTTATTAATTGAAATGAAGCTAAAATAAAATATAAATATTAGATGAAAATCTTTAAATGTAAAAAAACTTAAACAAAAATTGCTTTGGCAACTAACTGAAAAATGGAAATAGAAAACAAATATAGAAATGTTAAAAAAAATAAAAAAAAAATAATGAAAATGACAAAAACACATAGCAACAAAACTAAAATTAAAATGAAAACTTAAATATAAAAATAAAAGGTTATTCCAAATACTATAATAGTATATAAATAATATAAAAATAAGGTTAATGAGTGCATATAATGTTTTTTTATGTAATGATAAACTCCCCATTTATCAATTTGTTCATTTTAGTTTATTAGTATGTATTATATTTCCTGCCAATAAGTCAAAATGTATTAATTTGAAAAAGCTACATCACAAATTCATTCATCATTCGTTTACCGTGCTTATAGTTTTCACAGAAAACAAAGACTGAATTTGCATACTCCTATTAATTTAGAAAAGCATGTAGTTTTAAGCATTTGCTAAGCTAGTATGCTGGTATTGGGACATAAAATTGCATCCCAAACTCCTTGAGATTCTATTCAGTCACTTTTGACGTACTATTTTCAATGTAATGCACTAATCCTAATCTGGAATGCTGTATAGGAAGGGTATGTGAATTGGGATTCAGAAATACTCTTTTAAAGCTATATTAGAATCATAATAATATTTATTCATGATTATTGATAATGCTGTCAGTTTATATATATTGTGTTCTTCTCAGCTTTCCAGACCCCCACAGGGATGCCATATGGCACGGTGAACCTGCTGAGGGGGGTGAACCCCACTGAGACCCCCGTCACCTGCACTGCTGGAGTGGGCACCTTCATCCTGGAGTTCTCCACCCTCAGCCGACTGACTGGAGACCCTGTGTTTGAGAATGTGGCTCGCAAAGCTCTCAGGGCCTTATGGAGAACACGCTCAGATATTGGCCTGGTAAAAGCTTTTTATCTGGGATCAAACTGTTTGTAGTACAGCCATGACGCCAGAGTAGTGCATATCTGAAATTCTTTGGTTTTAAAGGGATAGTTCACCCAAACATGAAAATTCTCTCAATCATTTGAGGCTTTCGCACTGGGTAGATAAAGGAATTCAGTTATAGGAGCCATCCACCAGCGCCGAGATCTAAATTTTCACCAAGGGCCATTTTCCTGGTTGCATTCGCACCGGCATTATGAACTCTAAAGTGATGTAAGCCGGCTGACAGCGACGTAATTTAAGCACGGCGTTCAACAGCGTCAACAATTGGAGGATGGAGGATGCTTTGATCAGAGCGGTGTTCTTGTTGTGTGTTTCGTGATAACAGAGATGACATGTAGACATATAAGCTGTGTGATTGAAAGAGCAAAAAGGCAGGAGTTTTCAAAAAAGTTCGGTTTCAGTGACCAGATACTGCGTTTGCGTGTGAACGAACGGCCAAACCGCATAGAAAAAGCTGCGGTTTTGAAGATACCCGTGTTCATGTGGACAGGGCCTGAATGCTGGCAAAGTTTGATGCTTGAACTGCCACTTATCGCGCAAGCTTTGCAACGCACTTACATCACGTGTCACAACGTCCCTATCATGAATGCTCGTATGATAGTAGAAAGGAAGCAATGATTTATAGTTAAATAAAGGTTGAAAAATATTAGTATTATTCTTATGCACACCTATTATTTCACTTCAGAAGAAGTATTACTGCCGTGATCGCTGTGTGTGGTTTTTAAGCATCAACATAGTGGTACCCATTCAATGGGAATAAATCTTTCTTTGTATTTATCTGAAGAAAGAAGGCCATATACATTGGGGATGGTATGAGTAAATGATGAGAGAATTTTCATTTTGGAGTGAACTATCCCTTTAACTCTATATACAATATTAACAGAATGCAGTATTAACTAGTAAATTTACATTTACTTCATACTACAATATAAGAATGTAATGCGTCATGAATGACCTGCCAGTGCCCAGCAGTCCCACTGACCGCACTCAGTAGTAGCTAAACCACCCAGAAATGTCTCTTCTGAAATGCTTTGACCTAATGCCTCTAATAACGTTAATATTTATGTTTTAGCTGCTGTTTCTTACCAACGTGTTAATCGCTTTAACAGCACTTACTAGGACAATGCTGATTAAAAAGGCAAAAAACTATGTTTATGTTGTTTCTCCATGTGATTCAAATTGTGTTGTATACAACCAATTATCCGTTGTTATCCCAATCCCTGTTTTCTTTTTCGGGATTAGGTATTCTATAGAACCATAAAGCTTTCGGAGATCCAAATCTGATTTAAATGAGCATTTTGCATAGCTCAATATATTTGCAAGCTGATTACAAAAGGTCATATACATTTTTATCTTTTTTAATTAAATTTTTAATAATTTATTTTATAATGTTAGCAAGTGTTTTTGCACCAAAAATACTCATTTAAAACAACGTTTTTTTATTTTTATTTTTGTGATTAATTTCTACCCTCTCTCTGACCCTGAGAATTAAGATTTTAGTCATTTCCAGGTCTGGATAAGAAGAATATTTCCAGACTATTGCCCCATTCTGTTTTCTAAAATATGAAATTGAGATATTTAAATGTATCATACAAGCAGAGTGTTTTTCAGGGCATTTTGACCAGTGCAGCTAAATGTTTAGTGATTGTTCAATGTAAAATAATGCTGTTTGGCTTGAGTATTTTAAAGAGTCCCTCCCTATTATGCTATTTTAAAGGTTCCTAACAGGTTCCTTTGGAGGTCTCTTAGGCTTGCATGCATCCAAGGGCAAAAAACATTAGATTTTTCTCAAAATATACATTGCAGCATCACCGCTTTTCTCATAGTCTGAAACAATTTGATAAAGGATTCGGTCCCCTCTGCTCTGATTGGTCAGATGACCCAGTCTTTTGTGGGCGACTGCTTACAGTGCATGTCGGAAAAGAAACGGCCATTACCATATCTTAATTTCAGCTCCGGATCTTCCTCAGCACTTGATACACAGTGACACGAACTGTAACGATGGCATCGGTTTTACCGTATCGATTCGAGTTGATGGAGTGATAATGCCTGATAATAATTATTATTATGCTGGATATCATACCATTTATCAGTTTTTAAATAGTCTGTAAAATTTATAGAGAAGTCTGGAAAAATATGGATTTTTGAAATGGAAAAGGTATGCTGTGACCCATTTACTGGCTCCAGCATTCAGCGTTCTTGTTAATATTATCACATAACTCACTATCACAAACTTTTTTCAGGTGGGCAACCATATAGATGTCATAACTTCTAAGTGGGTGGCTCAGGATGCAGGGATCGGGGCGGGAGTGGACTCATACTTCGAGTATCTCGTAAAGGGGGCCATCCTGCTGCAAGATGAGGAGCTGCTGGCAATGTTTCACGGTAAACATTGACTTATTACATTTACATTTAGCAGACTCTTTTCTCCAAAGCGACTTACAAATGAGAATAGTAGAAGCAATCAAATCAACATGAGTACAAGTGCCGTGTCAAGTCACAGTTTCATCAGCAAAGTGCTCATAGCAAGGTGTTTTTTTAATATATTTTTTTAAATACAAGTAGATGGAGAAAGAGAATAGAAATCGAAAAAAGAAAAGTAAAATATAAATAAAAAGTAAGTGCTAATATTACTGGGTCAAGTGTTGACGAAAAAGATATGTCTCTAGCAGCTATATTACACAAGAATTGTACACTGTACAATGGAGAATGTTTTACAAGAAAATACTATTTCAGCCTTTTTTGGCTTATTTGTCAAGTTTACTAGCAGTTAAAGTAAATCCTACACTAAATTTAGATATAAGCTAATCATAACACCAACTAATTTCCAGTAATTGCTGTTTATTTTTCCTTATCTTGCTTATGTGAAAGCATTATCAACTTTCAAATGTGTGTTGCAGAATTTGATAAGTCCATAAAGAACTACACTAAGTTTGATGATTGGTATCTGTGGGTGCAGATGCATAAAGGAACAGTATCAATGCCTGTGTTTCAGTCTCTGGAGGCGTTCTGGCCTGGACTGCAGGTGAGAAAACAGATACACTAGTCCAATATGTCACAAGACAATTTTCAATATATTTGCATCTGAGAGCAGATTCCTGTGGCGCCTAATAATGTACATGTGTTTATTTAATATCAGAGTTTGATAGGTGATATTTCCAGTGCCACAAAGACCTTCCATAACTACTACAGTGTTTGGCGTCAGTTTGGAGGCCTCCCAGAGTTCTACAGCATTCCTCAAGGTTACACAGTGGACAAACGAGAGGGCTACCCTCTGAGGCCAGGTATCTATAAAACACACCGCACAAGGGAGCAATGCATACATGTAAAGTCCTCAAATCATAGATTAGTTGTCTTTTAAACCATTGTAACACATTCTGGTCATTTTTGACCCTGAAGACATTCCTGAATTTTCCTTAAAGGATTAGTTCACTTTCAAATTAAAATTTCCTGATAATTTGCTCACCCCCATGTCATCCAAGATGTTCATGTATTTCTTTCTTCAGTTGAAAAGAAATGAAGGTTTTTGATGAAAACGTTCCAGGATTATTCTCCTTATAGTGGACTTCAATGGCCTCCAAATGGTTGAAGGTCAAAATGACAGTTTCATTGCAGCTTCAAAGCGTTCCACACAATCCCAGACGAGGAATAAGGGTCTTTTCTAGAGCAGTGGTTCCCAAACTTTTTAGCTTGGAGTACCCCCTGAAGGGATTACCATCCTTCTGCGTACCCCCTTCTCTTCCACTTAGACTGCAGTCACACCTTTACCATTAAGGGACAATATTTGCCCCCTAAATTGATTTTTCCAGTGCATTTTTTTTTTTTACCTTTATGAATAACTTTATCAAATAAATAAAGTTTTAAATAAAAAATGTTCAATAGAGAAATATGCAATGATGGTAAAACCAAGTAAAACTTTTAAATATTAAACTAAAACCGCCAGTAGGTGGCAGCAAGTCACAGTTTTTATGAGTGAGTCATCGAGTCATTCATTTAGTAACGAAGCAAGTGGCTGTGAATGAATCATTGAATCAACGATTCGTTCAAAGCCGCAGAATTGTTCTCGAAACACAGACGTGTGTTGTAGTTCTGCTGTGGTTTTCGTCAGAACTATTATTTCATTGCAAAATAGAGTAAATACTGACAGTACTGTGTTTAAAATGTACGTTTTATTTTTTGACCTGTTGTATAATAATGTCACGTTTGCAGTCATGTGGATATTTGGGAACAATTGCATTCTTGCTCGTTATCATCATTAAATACAAGAACTCACACAAGGTATGTTTTTGTATCAGAGAAAGTTTGAGTCTTAAATCGAAATTAATCCATTATCTGTGTCTATATTTGTTTTTCATGCGAGTAAGTGCTAAGTCCCCACTTTCACAAAGGTGCATTGTCGAGAACGACAGTAATTTAGCGCGATTTAAGGCAGCAGAATCTGCACGCAATCTATCATATGCGCTGCTTCTGTGGATACAGTCATTTTTGACTGCAAATGATGAGGTAATCTGATTAAATGTACTGGATTTACGACATTTTGCAGTTAGAAATACATGCTCGATTTTAGTATTATTTTAAGTTAGAATTAAATGAACTACTCAGCATTTGTTCTACGGGTACCCCAGTTTGGGAACCACTGATCTAGAGAAACCATCGCTCATTTTATAAAAAAAATAAAAAAATATATATTCGTTTTAACCATAAATGCTCATCTTGAACTAGCTCTCTTCGTCTTCTTCTCTATTAGAATTTCGGCTGTGTAGACGCTGCTAAGTGTATTACTGCCCTCCACAGGTCTAAGTTTGAACTAATTGCTATATACTTGCACTAGCATATTGTATATGAGAATTTAGTTCAAACTTTGATCTGAGGAGGGCAGTAATACACTTAGCAGTGTCTACACTGCCGGAATTCTAATACTAATTAATTCTAACAATAAATACAGGTGTAAACGGGGTCTAAATGGTAGTATAAAACGCATTCAACTGGATTGCTTTCATAGTGTAGACGCTCATGTGTTTGAACAGCCACAAAAGACCACCTACTCTCCTCCTACTGGCCTAACGTGTAAACATTATGGGAAGTGAGAAGTCGGAATTTCACTCTGCTGACACTTATTGATAAATTATTGCAGAATTAAAATTTGATAATATTTTTCATCATAAAAGGTCAAGTTTATGTAAGTAAAATAAATATATTTTATTCGTAAACATTCTAAAGTAATATTTACACTACTGTGGGATTGGTAAGATTTTTAATATTCTTGAAAAAAGTCTCTTATGCTCACAAAGGCTGCATTTATTTGATCAAAATACAGTAAAAACAGTAATATCGTTTAATAGTATTACCATTTTAAATAACTGTTTTCCATTTGAATGTATTTTAAAATGTCATTTATTCCTGTGATCAAATCTGAATTGTCAGCATCATCACTCCAGTCTTCAGAGTCACATGATCCTTCAGAAATCATTCAAATATGCTGATTTGACACTCAAGAAATGTTTCTTATTATTATCAATGTTGAAAACAGTTTTTCTGCTTCATATTTTTGTGGAAACCCTGATAAATTTTTTAAGATCCTGTGATGAATAAAAAGCTTACAGAAAGAATGGCGTTAATTTGAAATAAATTTTTGTAGCATAATAAATGTTTTTGCTGTCACTGATCAATTTAATGCATGAATGCTGAATAAAAGTGAATTTCTTTCAAAAAAAATAAAAAAATAATAATAATCTTAGTGACTCAAAACTTGTGAACAGTAGTGTATGTTGTTTTGATCTTGTTTTGTTCGAGAAAGAATGTGTAGGTTTCATTAATTTGGACTGTTTTGTGCTGTCATGAGTTATAAATTCAAGGAATATGAATAAATCAGTTGATTTCAATGGAATTAATACTGGCAATTCTCATATAGCAATATATTAAAATAAAATTTCTCATAAATATTGATAAAATTAATGGTTTTGCTATAGTTCAACATAGACCTGGAATGCGTTATAAAGTTTAAGACTGTTTTGAGGCTGGAATACACTACATACACAACTTTTTCACAGATTATTGCCGATTTACTGTCTGGATGAGTTGGCGCTTGTTGCCGGAAGTCAAATTCAGTCTGTAGATTTGAGTTGACAGATTTCACAGAAAATCATGTAGTTTATGAAAGGCACAGACTGCAAATATTTTTTTATTTTTAGCTTAAGACTATTGATTCCATCCAGTCGTCAGAGATCAAACATGTTTAATATTTTAAGCTGATTTTAGAACATGCATTGTTCTCATTTGTCATGCATCTCCTCAACGAAGCGTGTGTTTCTGCGTGAGTTTGTTGTGTTCAGTAGTGTCTGGTAGTGTGTGATCCTCAATCTTTTAGTGTATGATGCCTAGTTTTTCTCTTTAACCATTTACAAAGTCAGCAAGTGTATGATGCCTAGTGTTTTACAATCTGTTCAAATTTTAAAAGTCATGTAGAGTTTTCCAACCTTTAGCAACCACTGAGAACACTTAAGCAATGGCTTTGCAAATAACGGGCATGTTGGCAGCAAGTTTTGCACATTTTGCTGTAAAATCTGTATTGATTCATTTATATGAATAAATGAAATTGAAGTAACCAATTTTGTTGTACAGAGTTGATCGAGAGCGCCATGTATCTGTATAAGGCCACCGGTGACCCGACATTCATGCAGCTTGGCCGGGATGCAGTCGAGTCGATTGACAAAATCAGCCGTGTGAAGTGTGGTTTTGCCACTGTGAGTGTCTCAAAATGAGTCTCAAAGTTTGATCAATATTGAGACAGTCTCTAAACATTCTCATCCTTTTATTTCTGCAAAAGGTGAAGGACGTAAGGGACCACAAGTTGGACAACCGCATGGAGTCCTTCTTCCTGGCCGAGACCATTAAATACCTCTACCTCCTCTTCGATCCTGAAAATTTCCTTCATAACACGGGCACTGAGTTTGAGCTCGGTGGCCTGCAGGGGGACTGCGTACTCAGCGCGGGGGGTTACATATTTAACACGGAGGCTCACCCCCTCGATCCCGCCGCACTGCACTGCTGCAGCCGATACCAGGACGAGCACAGGGAACTACAGGACATACTACTCAGCTTCTCACAACCACTCAGGCCTCCCACGGACCAATCGGAGGAGACGTCAGGGGACCAGAGCGCCGGCGGCTCCTCAGAGAGCATTGCACTCAAGCCAGGAGAGAGACGAAAACCTCCTGTGCTCTCCTGCCCTGTGCAGCCGTTCAGTGCCAAACTGGCTGTCATGGGTCAAGTCTTCTCGGACAACTCTTGAACAGACTTTCTCACTGCAAACAATGTGTAAAGATGTAGATTATGTTTGTAATTTAACTTTGGAGAGATTAAATGTTTTCTAAAAATGTGTGGATTTTTTTCCACCCTTTTTATTAAAAAGTTTTAGATGACAAAAGTGTTGGTGTTCATTACAATTATTATTTTAAATATAGCTGCGAGCAGCAATCATCGGGGTTCAAGCACTTTAAGGCCTTTAAGCACATGCGTAAAAAGGTATTTATATTTTATTATAGCATGTAAGCACTTGGATCATAGATGGAAATACCACTTATAATCAATACAGGCAATTTAGTAAGGAAAAACATGGTTTTTAAAGGTTTTTTGACAGTTAGAGTGCCACCTATTGCCCGATCTCCACCACTTTTTTTGGGTGTCCTCATACATATGCGTGTTAATTTTGGTGAAAATATCTCATTTCGTTTTGAAGTTATAGACATAAAAAAATGACCCATGTGAGACTTTTTTGACACTTCCTATCAAAATTTGGGCATTTACATTTAGTAAACCAACTAAGGTTCCGTGTTTCCTACGGTGGTTTCATCTCGATCGGACAAACGGTTTCGAAGATATTTGCAATTTTTTTAAGCGCTAAATCACAACGTTGCACAAACCATAAGGCAAAACCTGGCAAGTCTGGTGTCGATGGACTCTGCAAGGTTTCAGTAGACTAAAGACATAACTTCCGTGAAAATAAGTCAACCACACCCAGAGTTATATATATTTTCAGCCAAAACCATTAAAAACATACGTTTTTAAAAGCTTTTTAACAGTTATAGCGCCAACAGGGTCCGATCTCCATTAAAGTTGGCATGCTTCTTTAGAGTCATATGCTGCATGTGCTCTCTTAATTCCGTGAAGTTCTGAGTTTTCTTTTAGGATTTATAGGCTTTTGGGTATATTTAGCCAAGCCCATTTTCTAAATGACCCTGTTATAGCGACCCAAAGGGTAAAGTTCAACTTTTTTGATAATTATTGATCTAGAGCAGGGATGGGCAACTTCGGTCCTGAAGGGCCACTGTCCTGCATGGTTTAGCTCCAACCATGATTAAACTCACCTGCCTGTAGCTTTCTAGTAATCCTAAAACATTGATTAGCTTGTTCAGGTGTGTTTGATTAGGGTTGGAGCTAAACTCTGCAGGACAGTGGCCCTCCAGGACCGAAGTTGCCCATGCCTGATCTAGAGAGTCCAGAGAATTGTCCTGCACTGGTTTTAGTCCGATTGGGCGAAAAACTTAGGACTACTTTGCAAAAGTAGGTTTTTCAGCTATTCGTGAATAATTAATGAACGATTTGATTGACAGCATTGGTTCTTGAGGCAAAGTTGTTCAACGTGAGGAGGTCTATCAAATGATATGCATATTGTGTGAATCTGTGAAACAACACTTGATTACTGTGGCGTAAAACTTGTTAGCGCCAACTAGTGGCCGATTTCTTTCAAAATTCTTACAGACCTCTAGGCCCATGAGTCAAACATGCCCACCGAGTTTTGTTCCGGTCGGCCTCCGTTAACCCTTGTCTAATAGGTGCTCAAATTTCATTGGCCGATGGCGGCCATGTTTTTTGAGATACGCTAATGTCCTCATGGACATTTCAAGTCGATCGGACTAACGGTTGCGTAGTTACAGCTGTTTTCATTTTTTTTTTCGAGTTATAGCGCCACCTAGTGTCCAATCGACGCAATTTTTTTATCGTGACCAAAGATTGAGCCCATACACACGTGAACCCAGTTTGGTGCAAATATCTCATTTCTTTCTTGAGTTATAGCCATTTTAGCATTGGTGACGCTGTAGGTGGCATTAGTACTACCAGCCCTCAAAGTTTCAAGTCTCTAGGACTTACGGTTTGGTCTGCCCGATCACTTTTTGAGGAGAATGCTGATCCTTTGAAAATGTAACAATTGCAATAATAATTCAATTTCAGGAAGTTTTTATCAAAGCATTTTTATTTTGAATTCTGGTTCTTCCCCAACCCCCCAAAATCAAAACCTAAAAAATTTTATTTCTTGGAGGCAAGTGTTTTACAAATACTGCACATATCCCTTCATTCATTCAATCATACAATATGGGGAATAAAGAATAAAAATGATCCGCTTAATCGGCCACACAAGACCAAACACTGCTGCTTAACTGAGAATTTAATACTAATGCTTCTGTGTCATGCTAATCAGTCTGGCGTCAAGTCTAAAAAGCGTATTTTCTCTTCACGTGAGAAAGCAAATGAGAGCCAGAGAGCAAAAGTTTATAATGAATATGCCCTCCACCTCTTGCCCATTTTGTATGCCAGCACAAACTGAAAATGGCACGACTGTAGCTCTGGACAAAGCCTCTATTCTTTTAGGATGGGATTAGTAGATTCATTGCTTATTTAACTTCTTTTGAGGCAAATAAACGAATTGACCTGGGTTATTAACAATTTCACAGTTCACATTATCTTAGCAGCTGTAATGCCTCAGGTATTTCCATTAGATTATGGTTATGAGAGTTATTCAGCTGCACGTTCGACTGTTGTGATTCCTTGATTCATTGGTTAAGTGATTCAGCTTTGTGATACTCAGAATGTAAGGCAAGTTTTGGGTGTATTTGCACATATTCTACTATTCAAAAGTTTGGGGTCGGTAAGATTTTTAATGTTTTTGAAAGAGGTCTCTTATGTTCAAGGCTGCATTTTAAAATGTAATTTATTCCTGTGATCATAACTCCAGTCTTCAGTGTCACATGATCCTTCAGAAATCAATCTAATATGATGATTTGATGCACAAGATACATTGACATTGTCAAAGTTGAATTCAGCTGTGCTGCCTCATATTTTGTGGAAATCATCATACATGTTTTCAGGATTCACTGCTGAATAGAAAGTTCAAGAGAACAGCATTTATTTGAAATAGAAATGTTTTGTAACATGTTTTTACTGTAACTTTTGATCAATTTAATGCATCCTTCTTCACTAAGGCCCTGTTTCCACCTGGTATTAAGATGCATTTTGGTTGATCAGATCACAAGTGGACGACGCTAAATACAGGTGTAAACAGGGTCTAAAATGTTTTGAGCTTGTCCATTTTGACCACTTAAAGAGGTAGTCGAAGGCCCTGTTTACACCTTCGTGGTATTAAGATTCGTTTTGGTCGATCAGATCAAGAGTAGATGAGGGAGACACATTCCTGTTTACACCTGGTATTTTACTCTTTTTCAACCACTTCTGTCCTGGTTTCTTCGAGAGGAGGGTCTATGGGTGGGTAAATGTATGGGTTTTTTCCCAGATCTTTCAATCTAATGGACAAAATAAGCTCACACAAAATACATATGAACGCGACCGGAGACGGCGGAAAAACATATACGGAGAGGATCAGCTTTTGTTTCTGCTCTGACAGCCGTAAGACCGTCCGAACGCTGTGAGTGTGTGTTAGAAATCAAAAATGGTGAGAGAACATTGTGCTTGGTACATTTTTCATCTTCAAACCAAACTTGGGTCTTCAGCTGACAAAGTTTAAATCCCGTCTGGCTAGCGCGCTTTCCATAATGTTTATACATTAGTTCAGTAGGCGGTCTTTTGTGACTGTTCGAACACATTTGACCACATGAGCATCTACACTACGAAGGCAAACTGGACGAATGCATTTTTCGACTACCTCTGGAAGTGGTCGAAAGTGGACAAGCCATCCACTTGTGATCTGATTAACCAAAATCTTATTACCAGGTGGAAACGGGGCCGAAAACGCATTCAACCAGATTGCTTTCATAGTGTAAACGCTCATGTGGTCGAATGTGTTCGAACAGCCACAAAAGACCACCTACTCTCCACCTACTGACCTAATGCATAAACATTATGGGAAGCGTGCTAGCCAGACGGGATTTAAACTTTGTCAGCTGAAGAACCAAGTTTGGTTTGAAGATGAAAAATGTACCAATCACAATGTTCTCTCACCATTTCTGATTTCAAAAGTTCACACTTACAAATAAGTCAGATAGAAAATGATATGCATATGTAGCATGGAATTTTGTTAATGAAACATAATTTCTAACATACACTCACAGTGTTCGGTGTGGTCTTGCGTCTATCAGAGCAGAAACAAAAGCTGGACGCTCTCCGTATGTTTTTCCGTCCTCTCCGGCTGCATTTATATGTAAATTGCGTGAGCTTATTTTGTCCATTAAATCGAAAGATCTGAAAAAACCCATACATTTACCCGCCCATCGACCCTCCCCTCGAAGAAATCAGGACAGAAGTGGCTGAAAGTGGACAAAATAAGACGGATTAAAACACCAGGTCTAAACAAGTATGTTTCCCTCATCTACTTGTGATGTGGTGGATACCAGGTGGAAACAGTAAAAAAAAAAAACATTTGAATGGTAATATGTATGGCAAGACATGGTTTAATTCATTAACAATATTTAAATGTTATTAACAAAGATGAATATCAATAAACAATAGTATATTAATAAATTAACATTGACCTATAGTAATAATAAGACTGTTCACTGTTAGTGATACTTAATTGAACCTTATTGTAAACTGTTACCTATATTGAATTCAGTGCTTTTATAGTCAGTGTGCATGATCAAAATATCTGTTCTGGGGAAACTGTAGGCCTGTAGACTCATGTGTTTTCCAAAGAGAGATCTTGATCTCAAACTCCATCTCCTGCTGTCCACCTCCATCACCCTCTTGGCTAGTTTTGCTGAAACTGTGCAACCACGTAGGAGCCGATGTGATTGGAGAAACACCGGAGAACTTTCCGTTACACTTAAGAATGCCCTTCCTCTTCCTCCCGATATCTGTCCCAATTCTTTCCACATCTTCGCTAGGGTCTACCTTACTGTCTCCAGCAGACCCAGATCTGTCTGTGTGCTCAGAGAGACATGTGTATTCAACCTGTTTGTAGAGCTTCTTCAGGATGCCCTTCTTTGGCAGTTTCATGGACTGGTTGTGGGAAGAAGGTTCAAGAGGTGACAGCAGAATAGAGCTGCTGTTTGGGCTGAAAGTTCTTTCCTTATGTTTCTTTCGCGGTAGGGTAGAGGCACGTGGTTTACTCTCTGTAACTCCTGAGAGTGAAGTATCTGGGAAGTTGGGACAGTTTAGGTTTAGCCACCAATGGTTAGCGATGTCTTCCACGGTGGCTCTGTCCTCTACTTTTACTGTGAGCATCCATCCAATCAATGAATAGGCCCCTATAAGAAGAATTGAAAGAGTCATGGTAAATTCCCACTCATGATGGTGGACAGATATGTGGATGTGTATAAATCTCACCTGATGAGATATCAGGGGTCTTGTATCGTCCCTGGCAGATCTGCTCTTTAAGGATGCTGTAACTTGTGCCATCAAAAGGCATGGAGCCATAAACCAGAGCATATAGCAGCACACCAAGAGACCAACAGTCCACCTGGGACATAAAAAAGAATATGTCATGCAGAATAGTTTATGACGTGTTTACTATACAAACTGTGGGATTTAAAGTATAAAAATGCACTTGTGAAAAAGAAGTGCACTTAATAGTACTGAATGTGCACTTGTAGTGTACTTCAAATATTATATTTTTGAAAACTGTACTTGCAGATAATACAGTATAATATTACTGAAATGAAAGGTCACTTAAGTGTACTTTAGGAGAGTACACTTTCATGTTTCTTAACACACTTATGTAGACTTTTAAAAAGTGCACTAATGTCAAATTAAAAGTTTTACTTTAAAGTAAATTTTAAATTATTGTTTTAATAATCTTTTGTTGTGTGTTAAAGAAGTATACTTATTTTGAGGTGTTAACTAACTAATTAAAGCCCATGTAAAGTATATATGTTAAATCTGTAATTACAAATACATAATATAGCTGCGAGCACCAGTTATCGGGGTTCAAGTGCTTTACGGCCTTTAAGCAGATGCATAAAAAGATATTATGTTTTAATTAGCAAGCCTGTAACCATTTACATCATGGATGGAAAAGACCATTTACAGCCAATACAGGCAATTTACCATATAGGAAATATGTTTTTTAAAAGATTTTTAACAGTTATCGAGGTTGAGCCAAAAACCTATGACTAGCTCGCCAAAGTTGGTTTTTGAAATAATCTCCAATATTTAACGAACTATTTGATGGAAATTGGCGGTCCTAGAGGCAAAGTTGCTCTGAATATGGAGTTCTACCATGTGGTATGATGGGCGTGTGTGAAAAATGGCGCGATACACAATCCTTTACACACGTGAAAAAAAAGCTGCCCCCCGGTGGCCGATTTCTTCCGAATACTTTTACAGGCCTCTAGGGCTGTAAGTCAAACAGGCCCAGCAAGTTTTGTTCCGATCAGTCTCTGATAACCTTTTATGATAGTTGCTCAAACTTCATTGGCCGATGACAGACATGCTTTTTGAGATATGTCAATTTTGGCACCTTGGACAAAGACACTGCATGTTAATTTTCAAGTCAATCTGACTAACAGTGAAGTAGTTATAGCCATTTTCATGTTTTATTTCCTTTTTTGCTCCGTCCTTTTTCACGTGATCACAGAATGAGCTCTTATGTATGTGTGCCGTGTTTGGTGAAAATATCTCATTCCGTTTACGAGTTATAGCCATTTTAATAAAAGTGGCTCCGCCCACTTCGAACGTTTTGGCAGCCATTAGGGACTGTGAAACGAAATTTCAACTGATGGACAATCAGACTCCAAAGAATCTTGCTGCACTGGTTTGGTTCAGATCGGTCAAAAAACCTAGGACTAGTTTGCAAAAGTAGGTTTTTCAAAAAATCCAAAATACACAAAAATTTCAAGAGTCGAATTCGATGCATCTTATCCATCTTGTGCCAAGGATTTGAATGATATAAGACACTTGAGCCTATGCCTAATGGTTTAGGAGTTATGAGCAATTTCGTACTTTTTACCGCTGTAGCGCCCCCGTAAGGCCGATCGGGGCGAGCCTCGGTGACGTTATAGCTGGTTTGAGTACTACCAGCTCTCAAAGTTTCAAGTCTCTACTACTTACGGTTTGGTCTGCCTGATCACTTTTAAGGGAGAATGCTGATCCTTAAAAATGTTAACAATTACAATAGGGTTTCAGTGCTACACGCTTGAACCCCTAATAAATACATGACATGTATATTATGTCAATAACGTAATTTCTATTGAAATATATTATATGTTAGTATATTGTAGTTTACCATAAATGCTTGTCAGTACATTCGGCAGTACACTTTTACCATAATTCATAGACAATAGAAGTAATTATGAAATTACATATAAAGATATACTTAAGTCCTACTTAAGTGGGTCAAAAAAGCACTCTTATTTAAACTATAAAACATTTTAATTTAACTGCAATTAACATGTAATTTAGAGTCTGAAAACATTACATTCAGTTTGCACTTGAGTATGTTCTTTGAGAATATTATTTCCGTAACAAGTACTCTTTTTAAAAGTATGCTAAAGTGAACTTCTTTTCACAAGGGTGAGCAATCAGAAAAACTAGTGAGACTGATTGACACCTCAGGGCCGTGGTATGGAAGTCCGTTGACAATCTCTGGTGAAGCATACAGGGGGCTCCCGCAGAAAGTGTCCAGACATCGGCCTCTCATGTAGCGGTTGGACAAGCCAAAGTCAGCTAACTGCAACAAACAGAGCAAATTATATAGATAAATCAATTCTGTATTAAAATGGGTGACCTACTTCTATTTATTTAATAGAATCTATTTCTGATTCACATAGGGTGGATAAAAATAGCAGAAGACCAATTATAAATGCAGTTGCAGAGATGAATCATATTACACTGGCCGTCAAACACTTAAAAACGCTTGATATAAAGGGTTATGCTAAATTGCTTGAAATTAGATAGACAAATATGAATTGTGCTTACATATGAAATGAAACATCTGTTACTCTCAAAAACTGTTCATGACAACTATATAATGAATAATGAATAAAAGTCATCTTTCATCATATTTCCTACATCCAGTTAACATATGGAGACAAAGGATGCCTTCAAACCTGTCTGTTACTAACTATGTATGAAGCATGGTGAGGTTTAAGCAGCTATTTTGCAAGAGTCATCTGATCCAGTGATTGCTCTATACGGTTTGTAATGACCAAGGAATGAAGCTGTTCTATTGTGCAAAATAATGCAAACATTGTTCCCTTATAATGTTCCCATATTCCAGGATGATGATGCTCCTATACACAGTGCTAAAGTAATTTTAGAGTGATTTCATAAACACCAGGATGAAGTCAAATGCATTCCATAGGCCACCAGATCTGCACATCTTTAAACCTTCATGGGGATGTTTGGGGTTCAAAATAAGAAGTCGATTAATACTTCTTCATCCCTCAGAAAAAAAGTCCAAAAAGTCCCATAAAACAAATTTCAGGGCATGTTTGACAGATTCCAGGAAGAAAATGAAGCTCATTAAGGGTGATCCTACCTGATCCTATATTAGGGTCTTCATTTCATATAGTGTTTCTGTTATTTTGTCCACCTTATTTATGATTTTAAAAATTCCAGTTTCACAGACAAGGCTTAAGCTGGTCCTAGACTAAAATGCATGTTTAAGCTGTTTTAACTGAAAGTAACTTGCACTGATAGATCTTAAAATATGTCAGTGCCATTGTTTTGTCTCAAGATGCACAACAGTAATATTTTTTTCTAGAGAATATTTATAAAAGCTACTTAAATATCCTAATTGAACTAAGGCCTAATCCTGAGCCCTGTCTGTGAAATTGGGCCTGTGTGCAGTAAGTTTGATTTGCTTGTCTCAAAGGATCCATTAGTTTCTGTAATGTGATTGGTAACATGAATGAAAAATGAAAATGCATGAAACATAATGTCAGTTCTTTAGTAATCACTTTGGGTTTAAATTGTTTACCTTCACATTTAAGTCCTTGTCCAGAAGTATATTCTCCAGTTTGAGGTCACGATGAACCACACCATTCTGAGGGATAACAAGAGATTTCGTACATTTAAAAAATAAAATAAAAGTAAAAATATAATATTTACACTTTTTTTTTTTGTCAAATGTAATGTGTTTACAGTGCAGTCCTTAATATTGAAAAACCTGTGATTTCAAGGCTGATTTTAATGCACTGGTTGCATTGAGATATAAATGCTTACTAAATATAAATACAAACATACAATATACTATATATTACCAATATTCATGTACTGTAGATATAAGTATATAAATACTGAATTTTTATACAAAGTCGGTTTGCTGTATTTGGAGTGTCATTCAGTTTCGTAATATTACAAAAAAAATTAGGGTTGTATTTAGGTTGTATCAACTGCAGGCGGTAGATCCTTTTCCTATTTAGCACCTACATTTTGGAACAGTCTTCCTATCGCTGTTCGGGAAGCAGACACACTCTGTCAGTTTAAATCTAAACTAAAAACACATCTGTTTAAACTTGCATACACATAACACATTATCTACTTCTATAATTCAAATCATGTAAATTGTTAGGCTGCATAGATTAGGTCAGCCGGAACCGGGAACACTTCCCATAACACGTGATGTACTCGCTACATCATAAGAAGAATGGTGTCTTCGCTAATATTAGTCTCAGATCCAGGCCGTATTTATATGAGATGAAGGACCTGCATCTAGACATGACGATAACGCAGCCCTGAAGTGTCAACTAAACTATCCCCTGCGAAGGCCTCCTTCCCTTTCCTTTCCCTATGTATAGATAAAACGTTATCAAATTATTCCAGTTCGCATAGATCCGCGGATACAGCTAATTTTTTTGTATTATGCAGTCCAGAAAAGTAATTTGGCAAATATCACTGTTTCATTTCTTTCTTTTTTTTTAAAAAGACCAAGCTTCTGACCGCATACACACTCAAACACGCAAACCTATAGACTAAACATGTAAATGAACGGCAAGAATGCATTAAAGGTATTCTGATTTTTTTTTTTTCAGTAGGAAAGATGTCATTTAAGCGGCCCCTAAAGTAATAATTAACAATTTTTACAACGGAAGTGATTCAATCAAAAACCAACTTTAGCTCGATAATAATTTTCCTATTGTCACTGTGAAGCTGCTTTGAAACAATATGTATTGTGAAAAGCGCTATATAAATGGAGATGACTTGACTTGACTATTTATGAGAAATAAAAGTTACTGATAACAATAACTAAAAGTTATTGAAATTTGTCAGCTTAACTGAACTGAGCTTCCATATATAATTTTAATATTGTTTATTATTAAAAGATTTTACATTCAGGTACATTCAGCTGGTAAAATGTTGACTGTGCACATTTGATAAATTTAGTAGCAGTTTTGTAGGTGAAATACATAGTTCAGTCATGAAACTCTTCTAGCAGCTGATTGGTTCTCCTAAAGCCGGCTGCATGGCCAATCAATATGTTTGTTCTATCTACGTATCCGGAATTGGCTCAACTCTCCTAGCCACCCTCCATCCCCAGCACCACCTGCCTAGATCTGCTAGGGGGTTCTCCCACTTTTCCTTGCAGCAGCTCATATCCTAGTGCCTGTATTTGTGTGCAGTAGCTTTTACTCATGCCAGCAGCAGCAGCTGCAGATCTAGTCCGCCAAGACAAAGCCTATATAAATTCCATTCTTATCAATAAAATGTTGTTTAAATCTATTCCAAGAGTTGTCATGATTGAAATGCCTGTTAAAAAAAAACTGCTCATATGTATCATGAATGCCATGAGATTTTAAGAGCAGAAATGTGTTTACTTTATGGCAGTAATGCACAGCAGAAGTGATCTGCCTGAAGAAGTGTCTGGCCTCTTCTTCTGACAGTCTCTGCTTCTCCTGAATGTACTCATAAAGCTCTCCTCCACTCGCATACTCCATCACCATCACAATCCTCTCTCTGCTCTCAAACACTGAAAACAAATCCACACATAAAACACATTTCATTAATCATATTGTGGTTTAATGGAAAGAGAGTATCTCAGCATTTGGCATTCGGTTATGTGACAAACATAATCATAGTGTGAGACTGTTGTGTTTTACCCTCATATAGACGGATGATATTTGGGTGCGTAAGAGAGGCGGTGATTTCAATTTCTCTCTGGATGTGAGCCCTATCCAGGTCATCCCTTAATCTCTCCTTTCTAATGGATTTAATAGCCACCTGAAGCACACAAACAGACACATTATAATCAAACACATCATTGAACTAAATATCTGTAAGTATATAGGTCAATGATGTGATGCTCATTTATGATGTTATTCAAAAATACATGGAAAATGCAATTAATACAGACTTGAATACATCTCTTCTGTGATATGTTTGCAATTTCTCAACTACAATTCATATTGATATTTTTTTGTGTGGCTTAAAGTCAAAAATGTTTAACTGACCGAAGACTGTCTCATTAAAAGCCTTACAAACGATGACTATCTTTTATTGATATATTTTTTAAAGTCAGCATGAAATCAAAACTGACAGTTCTTCTTTTTAATGGAATATTGCAGTTTATTATAAATTATTTTTCCTTGCACATCCCTTTTTTTTTTTAATCAAAATAACCTCCCCTCAGACATTTCTTCTCTTCTCTGATGATGTGTTTACTAGCATGAGGGCGGGGCAACCTGTCACTCACATGAGATCCACCAATAGTGAACCACAAGCATCCAATCAATTCCCCGTGGACAAAATCAAGTCCCGCCCTACATTTTTTCTTGTTTGAGAAGCCATTTCACTACCACCCTCAACCATGAACCATAACAATAAATAATTCAGAAGTTAATCAGAATTACAGTCTCCAACTGATATGGATATAATTTAGGCTACAGATCAAATATTATGTTTTGCTGACCTATATATAACTCTGCTGGCTGCGAGTTAAATTTTTTACCATTAACTCAGCTTGGACCAAAAAATGTTTCGTTTTGAATTTTAAAAATGTTTTGCTTCATCGGAATGGGATGACACAAAACAATCATGGACATGATTCGGATATGTTAAAGGGTCGAAAAATAAAAAGTAACAATTCATGGTCAAAAATGACCGACATAGGAAATTAATGGATCTTTTTTTTTTTTTTTTTGCTTAGTAATATTAGAATAATAGAAATATTGCATAGTATCATAACATTATTTCAAAATTCTAAATAATAATCAAAATATATTATTGAACAAAAAATATATTACATTGATTTTCCTGGAAAAATTTTATTTTTTTTAATTTCAAGGCAAAGGTACCAAGTGTGACTGAAAAATGAAGGGGCTCAGAGGGTTAAGGTGCTGTTTAGTTTCTAGTATATGTGGGGTCTGTAAATCTTACATAGCATGCAGTTTTGGATCAGCTAACACAATGCTCCATTGTAACCCATTAGATTTTTACAATTCCAAAATTCCTTGATATTCATTAACTGAAATCATGCTGTGGCTTAAAAGTAAATGGTGTCATTTCTTTCCTAATAGAATCAGCAAATGGAATTTACTGATGTAAACATACATTGAAATGTAAAGCTAAAGGCCCAATGTACAGTGGGTACGGAAAGTATTCAGACCCCCTTAAATTTTTCACCCTTTGTTATATTGCAGCCATTTGCTAAAATCATTTAAGTTCATTTTTTTTCCTCGTTAATGAACACACAGCACCCCATATTGACAGAAAAACACAGAATTGTTGACATTTTTGCAGATTTATTAAAAAAGAAAAACTGAAATATCACATGGTCCTAAGTATTCAGACCCTGAGAGAAGTTTAGTAGAAGCACCCTTTTGATCTAATACAGCCATGAGTCTTTTTGGGAAAGATGCAACAAGTTTTTCACACGTGGATTTGGGGATCCTCTGCCATTCCTCCTTGCAGATCCTCTCCAGTTCCGTCAGTTTGGATGGTAAACGTTGGTGGACAGCCATTTTTAGGTCTCTCCAGAGATGCTTAATTGGGTTTAAGTCAGGGCTCTGGCTGGGCCATTCAAGAATAGTCACGGAGTTGTTGTGAAGCCACTCCTTCGTTATTTTAGCTGTGTGCTTAGGGTCATTGTCTTGTTGGAAGGTAAACCTTCGGCCCAGTCTGAGGTCCTGAGCACTCTGGAGAAGGTTTTTGTCCAGGACATCCCTGTACTTGGCCACATTCATCTTTCCCTCGATTGCAACCAGTCGTCCTGTCCCTGCAGCTGAAAAACACCCCCACAGCATGATGCTGCCACCACCATGCTTCACTGTTGGGACTGTATTGGACAGGTGATGAGCAGTGCCTGGTTTTCTCCACACATACCGCTTAGAATTAAGATCAAAAAGTTCTATCTTGGTCTCATCAGACCAGAGAATCTTATTTCTCACCATCTTGGAGTCCTTCAGGTGTTTTTTAGCAAACTCCATGCGGGCTTTCATGTGTCTTGCACTGAGGAGAGGCTTCCGTCGGGCCACTCTGCCATAAAGCCCCGACTGGTGGAGGGCTGCAGTGATGGTTGACTTTCTACAACTTTCTCCCATCTCCCGACTGCATCTCTGGAGCTCAGCCACAGTGATCTTTGGGTTCTTCTTTACCTCTCTCACCAAGGCTCTTCTCCCCCGATAGCTCAGTTTGGCCGGACGGCCAGCTCTAGGAAGGGTTCTGGTCGTCCCAAACGTCTTCCATTTAAGGATTATGGAGGCCACTGTGCTCTTAGGAACCTTAAGTGCAGCAGAAATTTTTTTGTAACCTTGGCCAGATCTGTGCCTTGCCACAATTCTGTCTCTGAGCTCTTCAGGCAGTTCCTTTGACCTCATGATTCTCATTTGCTCTGACATGCACTGTGAGCTGTAAGGTCTTATATAGACAGGTGTGTGGCTTTCCTAATCAAGTCCAATCAGTATAATCAAACACAGCTGGACTCAAATGAAGGTGTAGAACCATCTCAAGGATGATCAGAAGAAATGGACAGCACCTGAGTTAAATATATGAGTGTCACAGCAAAGGGTCTGAATACTTAGGACCATGTGATATTTCAGTTTTTCTTTTTTAATAAATCTGCAAAAATGTCAACAATTCTGTGTTTTTCTGTCAATATGGGGTGCTGTGTGTACATTAATGAGGAAAAAAAATGAACTTAAATGATTTTAGCAAATGGCTGCAATATAACAAAGAGTGAAAAATTTAAGGGGGTCTGAATACTTTCAGTACCCACTGTATATGGAAATTTTATCACTGAAAAAACTCTGTCTATATGGCGGCACTGGCAGTGCCATCTGGGAAGCTGCCAAGCAACTCTGACCCCAATCTGGAGATGTGGAGAGACGCCTCGCTCCCCTGTCACACATGCACACAGCACCCGGCTCCCTCTGAATGGTGTTAGTGTTTGTCTGCAGGAATCCCAGCTATGCTAAGGCTCCTGGATTCCGGAATACTTCACCTCTGAGTCCAGATGAGTGACAGAGTGAGCGAGAGGCTCAGCTGCTGCTCTAATCTGATTGGACAGTGAGATTACTTCAGTTTTTCCATTAATGTTTTCATACGTTTTCAGGCTGTGAAAGAGTGCAGACAGCAGGCTGGGGGAAATATCTCTGTTGTTTTTGTTAAATGACAGACTGAGCGATGAATGAGTGGTTAAGTATTTAATTAAGTGTGCTAACATGAGGTCTACATACAAACAGTATATATGCGTGCACACACACACACACACACACACACACAAAGCACCTATTGGATGACCCCAAAAATATTTAAGAGTAATTAACTAAGGTTAATTGTTAAGTAAAGACGTGTTGAATGACTGACAAGCTGTCAGAACTGATGTCAGAGAACATGCTGGATATTCTTCTCAAAATAGAGAAATTAAGTCTTTATACAGTTTTGATTAAATAAATCAATCAAATTTATTTAATCAAATTTAATTTAAAAAGTGTTACAAAAAATTGTATATAGTATATACATATATAAATTATATATAAAGTATATTTAGCATTATTATTAATATTATTAAAAATGGCAATTATTACAATGATTCACTTTTAAACTAAAAACAATCAATACTGTGGATGAAAATCACAGTGATGAGGTCTCCTCTCTCCTCTCCCTTTAATGAGAAACTATAAGCAGATAAAGACCTTCTTATAACAGTGAACTTATTAACAAATTCACAAAACCAAAATAATTTTAGTATGGCTGGATTTAATTCTCATCAAATTTAAAGTATAAAATATCACGCACCTATGAGTGAACCAAGCCCAGCTTCTTTCTTAAAAACTGAATTTATTAAAGCATCTATATTTTGCCATAATATTTCGTTTTCAATGTCTAACAAAGCAAAATCAAACCCCTAAACCTCCTTATCCATTCCTATCCCACTGCATTATACTATGGATATTTCTATAACTCCTTAAAATTTGATTAATGTCCATTATTTTTAGTTATGGAAACTACATTTTTTAAAAACCCTAATATTTCCATTTTTTATGCACTGCAAATACTGTCAATACTGTCAATTTACCACCCAGAATTGCATTGCTGATAAAGAATAAAGATAAGTTTAAAGAGGAAAATTAGATAGATAGATAGATAGATAGATAGATAGATAGATAGATAGATAGATAGATAGATAGATAGATAGATAGATAGATAGATTTGTACATTATGAAGAACAATGCTAAAAAAATAAATATACAGGCCTTAATATACAAATATTAATGTTAACTAACTAAAACGCCATTCGTTGCTTACGATACAGACACAAAAAATACAAATGTTTCATATCAGCATTTTGTGACATGTGAAATCATTCGAAACTATAAGAACCGAGAAAAACTGTCAAGAACTGATAGAAAACCCGTTCGAGTCGCTCACCGTCTTTCCACACTGTCTCGCCACCGCGCGCTTGACTTTGCCGTACGTGCCCTTGCCCAGCGTCTCCAGCACTTCATAACGGCGCTTGAGACTGTGTTTATGGTGGTGTTTCTTCACTCCGGATGAAGTCTGGAGCTCTGCTCGCTCCTCCAGCGTCAGTGTGAAGGCCACGTTAGCGCTCGCGCTGCGCTCAGTGAACCGCTGTCGCTCCATGGTAACCGCGAGCGGAGGAGCAGCTCACCTGTGAAGTGAGTCGTGTTGTTTTGAACGGCAACTTAAAAATAGTTTTTCTGTCATTTACGGTGATAAAATTATAATAAAAGAGACTAGCATGTTGTTCTTTTGAAATGGGCGGTGATGCTGTACATCTTCTGGCTATATATGCGGGATGGTGAGACTATTTGCCTCCTGAAGTCGGAGTGGGAGGGGTGGAGTCATGCTGTCAATCATCAGCGGTGACGCGCATCAGTGCCAGCCAGACTGATGGATGGGAGTGCTGACCTCAATCCTACCTTACAGAAAACCTCTTAAAATTATTGTCAGTGTGACTTTAATGGCTTTACCATCCATGGTTTGCTGTTCAGAGAGGACGTTATTTTTATTCTCACTTGAGAATTTTACTGTGGCCAAATTCCATTGGATTTATAAAATATCAAACAAATGGTTTATATTTTGAAGAAAAAAATAAATCAAAAAAATTGCACAGAAAAGTAGCAAAATGTCTCAGAAAAGTATTAGTTGTGAGAAAAGGTCTAGCATCATTTGCAAGTACCAATTGCTTTGAGATTTTGTATTAAATATAATGTAAATCTGACTATTTAGGCTATGTGTGTCTTAAGGTCTCCACTTTCAGTGCATTTCTATGACAAACAGCTTGAAGCTGAAGCTATTAGGGAAAAATATGAAAATGTCAATGATCAGTTAGTGACTGACATAAATATACATGATAATTTACAAATACAACTGAACACAGTATTTAATTATTAGTTGCTGAGCTTGAATTAGTATTGTTAAAAGTAGAAATTAGACCAAGCTGAGATACATTTAGGCTGAGTTCAGCTTTTGAAGGTAAAACTAAAGGCACATTCTGATGGAAATGGTGAATTGTGGGAATCTGAAGTGAAGTGAAGTGAAGTGAAGTGACATGTGGCCAAGTATGGTGACCCATACTCGGAATTTGTGCTCTGCATTTAACCCATCCAAGTGCACACACACACCGTGAACACACACCCGGAGCAGTGGGCAGCCAATGCTGCGGCGCCCGGGGAGCAGTTGGGGGTACGGTGCCTTGCTCAAGGGTCTCACCTCAGTCGTGGTATTGAGGGTGGGGAGAGCGCTGGACATTCACTCCCCTCACCGACAATCCCTGCCGGACCTGAGACTCGAACCCATGACCTTTGGGTTACAAGTCCGACTCTCTATCCATTAGGCCACGACTGCCCTGCTTATGAATGAATCTGCTGTTCATTCATAAGCAGGTTCAGAACAAGGGATTTTTCTTAAAGGGTTTGTTCACCCAAAAATGAAAATAATGTCATTAATTTCTCACCCTCATGTCGTTCTACACCCGTAAGACCTTCATTCATCTTCAGAACACAAATTAAGATATTTTTGATGAAATCCGATGGCTCAGTGAGGCCTGCATCACCAGCAATGGTACATCCTCTCTCAAGATCCATAAAACAAAATAACAACTTTTTAACTGTATCTATTGATGGCCGATTTTAAAACACTGCTTCAGAACATTACGAATCTTTTGTGTCGAATCAGTGATTCGGATCGCGTGTCAAACCGCCAAACTGCTGAAATCACATGACTTTGGCGCTCCAAACCACTGATTCGATTCGTAAAGCTCTGAAGCTTCATGAAGCAGTGTTTTGAAATAATATCTTAATTTGTGTTCTGAAGATGAACGAAGGTCTTACAGGTTTGGAACGACATGAGGGTGAGTAATTAATGACAGAAATGTCATTTTTGGGTGAACTAACCCTTTAAATGTGATGTTGTCATATTTATAATGTAATTTTAAATGATTCTTCAAAAATAAAGTGTTGATGTTTTTACATTTTTTTTTATTTTTGCTATTTCATGAATTGTTTTTTGCTCCATATACTTGTTTTACTGATTATATCTTGCTGAAAAGCCTGTAAATAGCCTATAATACATTTTAACAGATATGTGGTAGCTATCTTGTACCACATATCTGTTATAATATATTAATAACCCAATATAAAGTGAAATTATGCCTTGCTGTAGAAGCATGTTGTCACAAAAGTTTGACGTATGTTAAATGAACTGTCTCTTGCAATTTATTTACATAAATAATATAAAGTTAAAGGGTTAGTTCACCCAAAAATTAAAATTCTGTCATTTATTACTCACCCTCATGTTCCACACTCGTAAGACCTTTGTTCATCTTCGGAACACAAATTAAGATATTTTTGATAAAATCAGATGGCTCAGAGAGGTCTGCATTGCAAGCAAGATAATTTACACTTTCAAATGCCCAGAAAGCTACTAAAGACGTATTTAAAACAGTTCATGTGACTACAGTGGTTCAACCATAATGTTATGAAGTGACGAGAATACTTTTTGTGCTCCAAAAAAATAAACAACCACTTTGTTCAACAATATCTAGTGATGGGCGATTTCAAAACACTGCTTCATGAAGCTTCGAAGCTTTATGGATCTTTTGTTTCGAATCAGTGGTTCGGAGCGGCAATCAAACTCCCAAAATCACGCCCTCCAGTGGTGAACCACTGAAATTTCGAAACACTTGTGATGTAATGAAGCCTTGTTTACTGAAATCAGTGACTTTGGCAGTTTGAAACACGATCCAATCCACTGATTTGAAACAAATGATTCGTTAAGCTTCGAAGCTTCGTGAAGCAGTGTTTTGAAATCGCCCATGAGGGTGAGTAATTAATGACAGAATTTTCATTTTTGGGTGAACTAACCCTTTAAGTTCCCTTAAAAGGGAACATGCTCTCTAAGAAGACTGACAGAAGAAACTTTTATTACTTTTACTCAGAACCATACAGTATGTGCATTTCCATCAAAATCTCAGGGTATAATCATGTTTGATTACATGTCCCTTTGAAGTGCCCCATTATGCTTTTTTAAAGGTTCCTAATTTTGATTTATAGGTCTCCTAAAACAGGTTTACATGAATCGAAGGTCAAAAACCACTTTTATTTTCACATAATATACATTGCACATCACCACATTTTTCAATGATTCTCAAACGACTCATCCGAAGATTCAGACTCTAAATCCCTCCTTTTCAAGAGCCTACTCTGCTATGACTGGTCATACAGCCCAGTCTGTTGTGATTGGTCTACGAAACGCCCATAACCATTACAGAACTTCAGCTCCGGAGGCTTCCTAAAGCTCAGCGATTGGACACACTGTAAAGACAGTAACGTTGGCATCGATTTTACCATATCATTCCGAGCGTGAGTCCAATGGTGAAACATTGCAAGAACTACTGACACCATTCCTCTACATCAGCATTAACAAGTGTACGTCCATCAACAAACCGATGTGTATATTTCTAATTTATTGCGGGCTAACTGTATGCATATGTTAGCCAAGCACTAACGTAAATGACTGATGTAACATTAAAGTTTGTAAAACAAATCTTGCTCCATCCTTTATCATTACTCAAAGTAGTAAGAATGACAGACAATCTGCATTAATTTACACAGATTTAGGTAGTTGTGGGCTACGGCTGATCAGCAGAAGTATTCCAGTAAGATAGTAATAACGTGAGTTAACCAGTTAGCTGGAGACCTACACAATTTTGAACACTTGGTAGAAAATATATACATCAATAATTAATCATACTTACAGGTTGTGATTCTGAGGAGCAAGTTGGTCCAAATATTGGTCCAGCCAACGAAGACCATAGACGGGCATTAAGCAAATGTGTTACCGCGTTACATATGCAGGTCAAGGAACTGAGACTGGGATTCCTGACGACTTGTTTAGGCGGTTCAGAGTCAATTCTTTTGGGAGACAATAACTTTATTTATCGCACACTTTCAACTTTACAACATTGCAGGCCGTTTACATTCACAGACAGCTATATTAAACACTGCATGAAAGGTAATATTCGAAAAAGCATAATAGGGGCACTTTAAGTCAAGTCATTTCACTTGGCGGCCATCTTTGAAACACCTCTCGGGCAGCTATTTCAGTCATGCAAGTACAGCTCCTATCTCTTTGAATGGGGAAACATCAAATTCTCCAAAGCTGTTCACCAAGCTTATGATTAAATTTCATATTTGAAATCACCAATGAAATCTGACACAACTGTCTCAAAGATTTGTTGTCTGAATGCTCAAATCATGACAAAAAAATGCATTTTGCGTGTTGGAATTTCTCCCATTCATGAGTGCACCGTCTTAAATCTAAAGTCTTTGCTACTTTTTAATTGGTTGCTTCCTATGTCAATTCTCCTAAATCATCTCGCTCACTGGGGGAAGTAATTTTGGCAAATAAAACAACTAAAAGTAAGCTGACAGATGATGACAAAAAAAAATAAAAATTGGACAGTGAGCATAACCTGGACAGGCTTTTGTTACAGCTAAAAGGACAGCTTTTTGTGCTCACTGCCAAATGTATCACTTAATCAGCATAAGATTTTGCCTTTTTATATATTTGTTTATGCAAGGACTGAAACTGTCATTATTTTGAACATTGTTCCTGGTCAAGATAACATAATGTGCTCTTGTCAAAAAGTTTATGTCAGCAAAGTGATAAAAAGAAAACATTCTTATTGTCCATGTGTTTGTGAGTTAGTGAAGTGTCATAAGTTCATTTACAGATGTGTGATCTATTTGGCACGCTCATGTTTATGGGACTGCTGTGGGTGTGGTGTGGGATGGATCCGTGAAGACTCTGACTTTTCCCATATGGACATTTCTGGTTTGGACATACTGCAGAAATCCCCCTTTAGAAAACCCTTGGCTGCTCCTACAGATGATTCCTTCATCTAATTGTCATCTCTCCATGGAACCTATAAATGGACTCATTATTCTCAGTGAAAAGAAGAATCTTCACAAATAAATTCTCCGGGAAAAAAAACATCTCAATCCATACGTTACCCCCTGGGAGGGGTTTGAGGTGAGTTGCTGAAACTCCAAAACATAGGCAGAATGGAACATACAATGAACATGAAAAGGACAGGCATGGGTGTCTCTGAACATGCTGAAGCAAAATTCTGCGTGGAGAGGATCATCCTGGATGAACTTAAACTAGAGGAAGTAGCGCAACGGCAGACTGAAATCCAGGGGCCCTCTATAAAGGAGAAGATCTGTAACTCTATAAGGTAATCTTGCATGTGAAAATCCTTAATACATTGGATATTGTTGCAATTAGCTAATAATGTCAAGCAGGATTTAGAGTTAAACTATTGTCCATAAACACATTCTGTAAAACTCTTATTCTTTCACTGTCTGCAAGGTGCTTTGTGGGACAGTGGAAGATTCTAACGTGGATACCAGTTCTGTCCTGGATCCCCCGGTATTCCGTTCGGGAGAATGGACTTGGTGACCTGGTTTCAGGTGTCAGTGTGGGAATCATGCATCTGCCTCAGGGTCAGTTTACAAGTTCAAATTACAAAGCAAAACTACACATGGGACAAAAATTCTCAAAATGTTCCTTGAAGAATAAAAACAAAAAATCCCATTGCTGGGACGTCCCCAAGAAAAAAGGTTGATAATTGTGCTAAATAATGCTTTAATTAAAATATAACAGCAGATCTGAATGGGATGTCTCTAAACAGATACACAGGCACATCTTGACTTTTCTTTGCAAAAACATATAAAAAGTCCTCGCAATTTAGTCTTATATCCACTGTAAGCTTGCCTGTGTGTTGATACTCAGGTATGGCATACGCTCTCTTGGCTTCTGTCCCACCTGTGTTTGGTCTCTACACTTCCTTCTATCCTGTACTGGTGTACTTCATCTTTGGCACTTCTAAACACATCTCCATAGGTGAGGGGAGGAGAAAGAATGTCGTTAATGTGAAATGTGTTTTTGGATTTGATACAAAATATATTTAATACAATGCAATATTTTTACCAGTATTCTCACCCATAATTGTCATACATATTGGACATAGCCTACAGTAATAATTTCTGCCAGGGTGATTTGTGTGCCTTTAATGCTTTGTAGGAACCTTTGCAGTGATTAGCATAATGATCGGGAGCGCCTCAGAGCGATTGGCTCCTGAGGATCGCTTTCTGACCAACGGGACAAATGGATCAGTGGTCATGGATATAGAGGCGCGAGACGTACAGCGGGTGAAAGTGGCTGCAGCAACGACATTACTGTGTGGCATCTTTCAAGTGAGTCTTGCAAAACAACACATGAAAGAATCTGGAAATAAACATGAAAATACAAAAGAATGAGAGAATAAACAAACAAGTAAATAAACAAACCAAAAAATGAATAAATGTGTGGGGGGAAATGCACAAAGGAATGTGAAAAACAATCAAATAAAAATAAAAAAGAATAAACAAACCAGTGCATCAATGTAGAAAAACAAACAATTAAACAAATACATTTTCAAACCAAAGCAAACTTAATTGANTATATATATATATATATATATATATATATAAATAAATAAGTGAAAAAACAAACTTTGTAGTTTTGATTTTTTTTCAAAAATGTTTTTGTTAATTTTGTATTTTGTTTTTCTGTAGGTTTTATTGGGTCTTGTTCGGTTCGGGTTTGTAGTAACGTATCTCTCCGAGCCATTAGTGCGGGGCTACACGACAGGTGCGGCCACTCACGTCATCACCTCTCAACTCAAATACATGTTTGGAGTTTCGCCCAGAAGATTCAGTGGACCCCTGCAGCTGCTTTATGTGAGTATTTCAGTTGGTTAAATCTTGAGACTAACAACGTAAATTAAACATAACATGCATTAATTCTGACTCTAATTCTGACTATTCACTTATTTAAAATAAAATAATTGTAATAGATGATGAAAGTATTTACATTATTATGAATTTATTATTAATAATAATCATAATAATGACCTTTCCCTATCTGTTGACTGNTAGATGATGAAAGTCATTTACATTATTATGAATTTATTATTAATAATAATCATAATAATGACCTTTCCCTATCTGTTGACTGTTGACTGACAAATAGGGTCTCACTTGGGAGCCCCAATCACCTATGAGTTTTAGAAAAATGGCCAATGGAATTGGCGAGTGGAATTTGCATGCCAAGCCACTTCTTCGTGACACTATGCTTCCATGGGTTAGGCCCCAGTGATCCTCCTCGCTGCCTCTCCACAGGTATGTTAATTGTCCCTTTGGTGCTGCTCGCGTGGAGCCTGGCTCAATCAGACAATCAGACTCGGCTATGCAATTCAGTTCACCAGGCGTCCCCCCAGGTTCAGTGGCAGGCAAAGACACCCTTGTCCTGCGTGTGGAGATTGGGGTCCTGCTAATGAAAGATGCAATAGAGCCTGTCCCTGCAGCTGAGATGTTTTACAGCCCGTACTTCATCATACCCAAGAAAGGCGATTGGTTACGGCCGGGCCCTTCACATGCTCCCTTTCAAAATGCTAACGCAGAAACACATTCTCAAGTGTGTTCACCACCAATATTGGTTTGCAGCGATAGACCTGAAGGATGTGTACTTCCATGTCTCGATTTTACCTTGACACAGGCCGTTTTTTTCTGTTTGCTTTCAAGGGTCGGGCATACCAGTACAAGGTCCTCCCCTTTGGGCTGTCCCTGTCACTTCGTATTTTTACCAAAGTCACAGAGGTCCCATTAATGGAAGTGAGCATTCGCATTCTGACCTATCTCGACAACTGGCTCATTCTAGCTCACTCTCAAGATCTGTTGTGTGAACACAGGGACCTGGAACCTCAGCCATCTGGGGCTTCAGGTCAACTGGGAAAAGAGCAAGCTCTACCCTGTGCAGAACATCCCTTTTCTCAGTATGAAGTTGGACTCGGTCAATATGATGGCATGTCTCACGAACGAGCGCACACAGTCAGTGCTGAACTGCCTGATCGCATTCAGTGGGAAGACAGCGGTTACACTGAAACAGTTTCAGAGACTCCTGGGGCATATGGCATTTGCAGCCGTGGTAACAACACTCGGATTGATGCATATGAGACCGTTTCAGCAATGGCTACATGGGGTCATCACACTGATCTCTCGCTGAATGTTCAGCCCCTGGTTAGACCTTGCCTTTCTATGGGCCAGAGTGCCCTTAGTACAAGTGTCCAGGCATGTTGCTTTTATAACAGATGCCTTCAGAAGGGGCTGGGGTGCTGTATGGGGCTCCTGGATGGGATATCGACTGCAGTGGCATACCAATTGCCTATTTGATGACAGTGCTACCTGCCCTGTGTTGGTTTCGACCGTGGCTTCAGGGCAAGCACGTGTTAGTCTGCATGGAAAACATACACTGACGTTGTTACAACTCAGCTCAGGTAGCTCTGTAGCTCAGCTCAGCAGCAGCTCAGGTAGCTCTGCGCCATTCACATTCCGGGTGAGCTCAATCATGCGGCCGATGCTCTCCTGCTTCCAGGAGAATAGAGACTCCATCCCCAGGGGGTCCAGTTGATCTGGAGTAGATTTGGGGATGC
>RJVU01029436.1:1750401-1764119 GCA_003731715.1 Anabarilius grahami
CTTACTCCCTAACCGAGGCACCCCTCAGCACAGATGCGCTGGCACACAGTTAGCCCCGGGGCCTATGCAAATACGTATTTCCCCCAATCAGCCTGCTTGCACAGACTTCACACTTCAGACTTTCATACACACTGTGCAAGGTCAGGGAGGAAGAGGAGCAGGTCTTGATGGTTGTGCCTTACTGGCCCACGCAGACCTGGTTCTCGGACCTGATGCTCCTCGTGAATCTGCCTCCCTGGCAGACTCCCCTGAGAACCTTCTTTCTCAGGGATGGGGCACCATATGGCACCCACGTCCAGACCTCTGGAACCTCCACGTGTGGCTTCTGGATGAGATGCGGAGGACTTAAGCCAGACACTCAAGCCAGAGCTCCCTCTACTAGGTGAGCTTACGCTTTGAAGTGGAGTCTGTTCGCTAAATGGTGCTCTTCCCGGCAAGAAGACCCCCGGAAATGCCCAATCAGCTCTGTGCTTTCCTTCCTGCAAGAGAGGTTGTCCCCCTGTCCCCTTCCATCTTAAAGGTGTATGTTGCCGCCATCATGACACATCACGTTGCAGTAGATGGTAGGTCTCTGGGAAAGCACGATCTGGTCAATAGTTTCCTGAGAACTGCCAGGAGGCTAAATCCTTCCAGGTCACACCTCATCCCCTCCGAGGATCTCTCTATGGTCCTTTCTGGACTGCAGAGAGCTCCCTTTGAGCCCCTGGAGTCAGTTGAGCTTAAGATCCTGTCTCTAAAGACAGTGCTCCTCATTGCGCTCACTTCCATAAAGAGGGTGGGGGACCTGCAGGAAATTTCGGTCAGCGAATCGTGGCTAGAGTTCGGGCTGGCCTTTTCTCACATGATCCTGAGACTCCAGCTTTGGGATATGTGCCCAAAGTTTCCACTACTTCTTTTCGGGACGAGGCGGAACTTGCAATCATGGCATGGCACCTCTTTGGAGGAAATCTGAAGAGCTGCGAGCTGGCCAACAACTAAATCTTTTGCGAGACTCTAAAATCTCTGGGTGTGCAGGAAGGCTGGCTCGGTATCTCGCTTGCAGCACCCTTCCCCTCTAAGGGGGGGATACAAGCACCTTCTTTGCTCTCCAGGTGAGTTCGCCACTTGGCAAACCCTGAATTGAGTTTCCTCCCTACGGGTACATGCTCCTCCCTACAGGTAGGATGTGGCCTCCATAGTGTCCCTCTCCATTGGACTAGGTACGCTTCCCCATCGTTAACAACATTGGTCATGGCTTAAACAAATGGGAATAGAGAACCAAATCACTCTTCCTGTCAAGTAAACATACTAAGGAACAGCTGCTACTACCGTCTCCATGTTAAGCCTTGTCCCTTCAATCCTGTTGTCATAGAGGGCTGTTATTTTTGGGCTTCCATGGAGCTCTGGGTAGGTTATGACTTAACAGGAGCAGTTGCCAATAGGGCACGCTACAGCTTGTCAGCATCTGCGTCTCAAAATCTCGGAACACAGTTCAGTGGTTGTGCCTCTTTCCATAGGCACCCCATTTGACAGTCAACATAAAGTTGTACTGACTGACAGATAGGGAATGTCTTGGTTATTGATGTAACCCTCGTTCCCTGATGGAGGAACAGAGATGTTATGTCCCTCCTGCCACAACCCTGAACCATTTGCTGAATGGCTGGGACCCCATCTCAGATCCTCAGCATAAACCTGAGTGGATGCGTTCTGCCAATTTATGTACCTGTATGTACAGGGGAGTAGCTTGGCATGCAAATTCCACTCACCAATTCCACTGGCCGTTTTTCTAAAACTCAGTGGTGATTGGGGCTCCCAAGTGATACCCCATTTGTCAGTCGACATAATATCTCTGTTCCCTCCATCAGGGAATGAGGGTTATATCAGTAACCAAGACATTCTAGATGTTAACTGAAGAACTGCAAGACGTTAACTCAAAATTGCGAGATATGCAACAAATTAACCAGAGCTTCTAACGGCAGCTGCAGTGATGCGATGACTTTACCAATCAGCAGTTTGCTAAGTGCACTGACTTTGTATATCTAAAGTCTTCGATATGACCCAAACTTGGAATGGAACTCTGGAAATAAATTCAGAACAGACCTTAACAAAGTCTTTGACCTTAGTCAGGATAGCGCCATATTTAAATTTTGACAGGAGACAACAGTGCTGAAATGTGCTGATGATGTGTGATGTCTACAAGAGCAGGGTAGAGCAGAGGTATAGAAATACATATGACACATTTTAAAAATACAAATTAATTTTATTAATGAATTTCTTTCTCTCTTTAGACTCTGGTGGAGCTAGGCAGTTTATTACCACTGACTCACATTCCCACTCTGGTAATCAGTCTGGTGGCTCTCGCAGCTCTGATCATTGTGAAAGTGATCAACTCCTGCTACAGTCACAAATTACTCTTCCCTGTTCCCATAGAGCTCATGGTGGTGAGTACACAGTGTGCCATAATTTTTCAGATGTTAGACCAGGAAACTCCATCCTATACAAAACATCAGATGTTCAGTAAACAACTTTGGGTGTATATTTCCAGATTATTGCAGGGACTCTTGTTTCTCATTATACTGATCTGGAAGCTGTTAATGGTGTAGATGTGGTGGGAGAAATTCCTAGTGGGTAAGTGTGTGCTTCACATTACATATATAAGAATAGATTTTGAATGGATACTAAAAGTTAAACTGTTTCTTTTGAAACACCAATTCTCATGCAGAAGGTTAGAAAGTGTTCTTGGTGACTCACTTCTTGGTCTTGATCTCTGTTGACTGACTTTGTTAAAACCCATCAAAACAGTCTACAGCAAAGCACTAATCCCAAGCCTCATGAAATTCCATTACTTACACTCTCACGTGTGAGATTTACAGGACCTTTGACTTCCTTCAAATCTGAATATAAAATATGATCCATCAGGCTTTTGAGGAAAGTTTATTTGTTCATCTCTCAATCATCATTGCATTGTATTGTATTATATGTTTAGCCCCACAATAAAACTACAGAGGTTTGATCATAAAACTAAGTATTTATATATCATCTTAATAAGACATATTATTGGATGATAGAGTGTTAACTAATATTTGTATGTATTTATGTAAGTATCTGTTATACTGTTATGAAGATTGATTTACATAAAGATTGATTTACATACTTTTTTGGCCATATAAATATCAGCAACTGCAAATATCGGCAAAAAATCCATTCAAAATGTTTTATATATATTGTCTAAAGGTTCAATAAACTCTTCCATTTTTTTTTTTAAATAGATTTTTCAGACTATTATTATATTATTTGACTCCGTATATTATATTAAATGACCTTTGCCTCATGCATTACATTAAAAGCCAAAGTCATGTTAGTTATTTATAACTTCTGACCTCTCCACAGGCTGGTGCCACCCAGAGTCCCAGAGATGGGTTTGTTCTCCTCAGTGGTAGGAGATGCGTTTGCCGTGGCTGTGGTGGGATATGCCATCAGCATTTCTATGGGCAAGACTTTTGCTCTCAAGTATGGATATAAAGTAGACAGCAATCAGGTACAACACATGTAACACGAAACCGAAATGGGCCAACCAACCCATGTCGCACGTATGCCTCGAGTACACTTGTCCACATAGATGTCATGCTCTAAAAATGAATGAATGATGTGCAGGGTTGAGTGTCTCTCACTGTCCCTCTGCAGGAGTTGGTGGCGTTGGGGTTCAGTAATGTCATTGGTGGCTTCTTCCAGTGCTACTCTGTCACTTCCTCACTATCTCGCAGTCTTGTCCAGGAGAGCACAGGGGGAAAAACACAGGTGATATTTCGCTTGACAAAAAACATACTGTACCACTCAAAAGAAGAAATATGCCCTTTTATTTAGCAAAGATGCATTAATATATTCAAATAGATAATAGAAAAATTTAAATTGTAATAATTTTTCACAATATTCGTTTTTACTGTATTTTTTATCAAATAAATGCAGCCTTTGTGAACATAAGAGACTTCTTTCAAAAACATTACAAAATCATACTGAAACTACCAAACTGAAAAAAACTTTTGCACATATATACTGTATGTAAAACATATGCTGTCTTTTATGCACAACTACAAATTTACTTTTGTGTCATGAAGGTGGCTGGAGTGATATCTGCTGTTATTGTGCTTATTACAGTTTTGAAGCTCGGTTCAGTTTTTGAGGAGCTCCCCACAGTAAGTCATGCACTCAAATAAAGACTACACAAAATATACAGGGACAATCAATATAGAGAGGAGCATTTGTGATACAGAATGACGTTATGTAATTAAAATAATTGTGATTAATACAAGTCTCTAACATTTGCATTCATTGGTGGCTCTTGTGTCCAGTGTTGTTATTGTTAACTAAACCAAAATGATTAAAAATAAGAAATTATTAAAAATAGAAATGCTGCCTTGGCTGAAACTGAAATTAATAAGTATAAGTTGAGGTACTAAAAACATAAATAAAAATCAAGCTAGATATAAAAACAATAAAAAAAGACAAAAGCCCATAAAATTACTAAAATTTAAATGAATACTGAAAATATAAAATTAAAAGGCAATTCAAAATATGCCTATATATATGCCTATTTACTGATTGATTTAGGCTACATTTTCAGATTAGTACATTGAAAATGTATTCCTTAATTTTTGAAGCTGTACTAATCCTCCATATGGACATCAGAGCAATTATTAAGCAGTAGTTGTTGTCTGTGTCTGTCATCAGGCTGTGCTTTCCACCATCGTGTTTGTGAATCTGAAGGGAATGTTCATGCAGTGTCAGGATATTCCTGCTCTATGGAAGAGCAACAGAGTAGATCTGGTGAGATCTGATCATTAAACACTAATAAATCTGTGTGTCCTGTGTATGATACTGTGACCTGACCCTATCTAGAGCTTTTCACACTGTTCTTAACCCTGGGTTATCAATGTTCTAAACACTGCTTTTAACCCTGGGTAAAGGAGTGTTTCACACTTGTAATTTAGAAGTGGGGTTAGCTTTTACCTGAGGTTTTGGAACCCTGATCCAGAGCAGGGTTAGCACTGCTTTTGCGGTGCAAAACTTGCGCCATGTGAAATGATGCAGTGTTAATGTTACGTCTAGATGCTTAGCAACACACAAACGTGCCTCTCTACGTTCACACTGCAAGCCTTAATGCTCAATTCTGATTTCTTGCTTTTTGTTTGGCTGTTCACATTATCTTTTAAATGTGGCCAATATCAGATTTGAGTGTGAACTGGTTACGTTCCTGCTCAGAGTACATTTGGTCCCTCTCTAAATAGTGTTAAAGTAACACTGAAGCAGAGTTAAAGTTAATGAGATAATTAAAGGATTAAGTGATGATTGAACATTAGTGATGAACACCTGCTGTTAACAAGCAGAATCACTGAAGAAAAGAGAAACACAAGAACTAGAGCTGAAATATATATATGATGTCTATCAGCGGAGAATTGTGATGAATATCGATAGAGTGACGTCAAAGTCGCATGAATTCTGATATGACTGTTCAGACTTTGCAAAACATCTGACCAGTGTTGGATTTAGAATCATATAATATGAAAGTGTGGCCCAAATCAGAATCGAAAAGATCAGATTCCATGTCGTTTGTGCTGTTCACACTGTTATAAAAAAAATCAGATCTGAGTCACATATGAGCAAAAAAATTATTTTGGCCGGATTTGGGCCACTTTTGCCTGCAGTGTGAACGAAGCGGTCACAGAAACACAGCGTGTTGTATAAACAGTAGGCTAAGTTTCAGCGTTTGAGGAGGAAAATGTTGAATAGTGACAGAAAAACAAGACAATTGGAGTGAAGAAGAGACCATTTCATTCTTACCTTTATAGTCGAAAAGTCCATTCAATACAAACTTGATAGTAGTACAGTCGGCAATATATAGTTAATATGAGAATGTACAATGCTAGAGAATTTATGTAAACAGGTTTAAACCATTCAGTGACACTGACTTTGCAAATATGCAAATAAGAACATTAGGGTTTATGAATACCCAGGATTAATTGTTGACCATGGGTAAATTATGAGCAGTGTGAAATGTGAAGTGAGATAACCCAGGATTCCATTTACCTGGGGTTTAGAATGACCCAGGGTTAACTAGTTCAAGTGTGAAAAGCCCTTCACTAACTGTTCCTCTAGCTGGTGTGGCTGGTGACATTTCTCTGTACTGTTCTGCTGAATCTGGATCTGGGTCTGGCAGCTTCCATCATATTCACACTGCTCACAGTGATCTTCAGGACTCAGCGGTGAGCGTGTGTGAAAGTGTATTTGTGTGTCTATAAAGCTAATGGCTAGTTATTTCATAAGCATAATAACCATCCTGATTTCTTTCTGTCTAGTCCCAGGTACTCTTTACTTGGCAGGGTTCCTGACACAGAACTGTACTTAGAAACAGAATCATATAAGGAGGTGAGACTTCCTTGAGGCAAGCTGCTCATTTATGTGTACATTATGTTTGTTTATGGAACTAATATACTTTATATTTGTGTATCTGGTCAGGCTAAAGCAATCCCAGGTATCACTATCTTCCGTTCATCTGCAATGCTGTACTATGCAAATGCTGAACTCTATCAAGAGGCGCTGTTGGAGAAGGTACCACACACAACAGATGAATTACACACATGACTAAAGACATGAACCGTCAACAGCTTTCAGCTTGTCTTTCTTTCTTTCTTTCTAGAGTGGAATCAATGTTCCAAAGCTGAAAAAGAGGAAAGAAGAGGAGAAGGTAAAAAAGAGACAAGAGAAGGAACAAGATAAACAGGTGAGAGAGGAATGCTGCAGCGAGGAATTCTGGAAACTGTTCTGAGAGGACGAGAACATGAGAGTGTTTCAGTCCAAATACCTCAGCTCACAATCACATACATACATTCATCATTACTACAATAACCCTGCCACTGTAAGAAAACATTTTTTCATTTGTGAATCATTTTCCAACAACCCCTTACAAAAACTAAGTATACATCAAGTTCATTAAGCATACTTAAGTAAAGTTCAAGTATATTTTTAAGTATATGTAGTAATACTAATTTCAATGTACTAGGAGTATACTTCTAAGTGTACTATTTCAATACTACTTGGGACTAAATTGGTCCACTTTTTAGTGTTTAAAAGTATACTTTGAGTTTAACAGTAGTAAACTTTGAGTACACAACTAGTTTACAACTACATTCGGTTGTTCTGCTACTAGCCTACAAGTGTAGGCCAATATACTGATAGTTTACTAGTTAAATACGTTTTTAGTTTATGAAAGTGCACTTTGAAGTATACTCTCAGCAAACTACTAGTTTAATAGTTTTATACTGCTAGTATACTTGTAGGTTTTCAAGTTTTCTTCTGTTCACTAGCCAGCACCAGCATTTTTGATCATTTTCACAAAACTTTCATGATCCCCAGAGTATTTTGTTGTATGAATATCTGAACATAATGGTAGTGACTTATTGTTTTATACTTATTGTATGATATTTGGCTTATTTCTGTTATATTCTCTGAGCCTAATCCTAATTTTGCATTTTTACATTTTCACGAAAGCACAAATTAGTATGTTTATTATACCGTTCCTCATGATAACCAAATTGGTTGCCTCAAAATATATAAAGACATTAAAATGTTACAAAAGATTTCTATTTCAAATAAATATCTAGTTCAGCCATGAAACTCTAGATGGCGCAGACTGATACAACCTTTACCTGCAATCTGCAAGCAATCACATCATTGCCGCATGGCACAAGCTGATTGGCCTCTGCTGATCCTGAAGCCAATCAGATTTCTTGTTCAACATTTAAATACCCTGGATTAGTGTTTGCTGTAGGCTAGTCCTGCAGAGTTCCTCTGATACCCTCCAACTCCCCCAGCTCCACCCGTCTAGATCTGCTACGAGATTCATGTATGTCTATTCATTCAGCAGCAGCAAATCTAAACTATTTCGAGAGTTGTCATGATTGAAATGCTGTTCTTTTGAACTTTCTATTCATTAAATAATCATGAAATAAAATGTATCGTCATTTTGTTTCCACAAAAATATTACGCAGCACAACTGTTTTCAACTTTGATATAGGCCTAAAAAATAAATGGTTCTTAAAGGATTAGTCCACTTTTAAATAAACTTTTCCTGATAATTTACTCACCCCCATGTCATCCAAGATGTCCATGTCTTTCTTTCTTCAGTCGAAAAGAAATTAAAGTTTTTGATGAAAACATTCCAGGATTATTCTCCTTATAGTAGACTTGAATGGGCACCAAACAGTTGAAGGTCAAAATTAGTTTCACTGCAGCTTCAAATTGTTCAACACGATCCCAGATGAGAAATAAGGGTCTTATCTAGTGAAACCATCGCTCATTTTCTGAAAATAATTGAAAATTATATAAGTTTTAACCTTAAATGCTCATCTTGAACTAGCTCTCTTCTTCTTCTCCTCTATTAGAATTCCAGCAGTGTAGACGCTGCTAAGCGTATTACTGCCCTCCACAGGCCAAAGTTTGAACTAATTGTTATATACTATTGAACTAGCATATTGCATATAAAAATTTGTTCAAACTTTGACCTGTGGAGGGCAGTAATACAATTAGCAGCGCCTACACTGCTGGAATTCAAATAGAGGAGAAGAAGAAGAGCTAGTTCAAGATGAGCATTTCTGGTTTAAACTTATATAATTTTAAAATTTTTTCAGAAAATGAGGGATGGGTAAGACCCTTATTTCTCTTCTGGGATCGTGTAGAACAATTTGAAGCTGCAGTGAAACTAATTTTGACCTTCAACTGTTTGGTGCCCATTCAAGTCTACTATAAGGAGAATAATCCTGGAATGTTTTCATCAAAAACTTTAATTTCTTTTCGACTGAAGAAAGAAAGACATGGACATCTTGCATGACATGGGGCTGAGTAAATTATCAGGAAAAGTTTATTTAAAAGTGGACTAATCCTTTAAGCATCACATCGGCGTATTAGAATAATTTCTGAAGACTGGAGTAATGATGCTGAAAATTCAGCTTTGGAATAAATAGGAATAAACTACATTTTAACAATATTACTGTATTTGTGATCAAATAAATACAGCCTTGGCGAGCGTAAGAATCTTTCAAAAACATACAAAAAATTTTACCAACCCCAAAACTGATTTCAGGTTTTACCATCCATGGTAAATTGGGGAAAATTGTAGGAAAACCTCACACACTCACATACCTCTTTACAGAAACCTTTTTGTAGTTTAGGTTCTTTAAAGGGTTAGTTCACCCAAAAATGAAAATTCTGTCATTAATTACTCACCCTCATGCCGTTCCACACCCGTAAGACCTTCGTTAATCTTCAGAACACAAATTAAGATATTTTAGATGAAATCCGATGGCTCCGTGAGGCCTGCATAGGGAGCAATGACACTTCCTCTCTCAAGATCCATAAAGGTACTAAAAACATATTTAAATCAGTTCATGTGAGTACAGTGGTTCAATATCAATATTATAAAGTGACGAGAATATTTTTGGTGCGCCAAAAAAAAATGACACACGATCTGAATCATTTTTCGACTCACTGATTAATTTATGCTCCGATGCTTCATGAAGCAGTGTTTTGAAATCGGCCATCACTAAATAAGTCGTTATTTTGTTTTTTTGGCGCTCCAAAAATATTCTCATCACTTTATAATATTGATATTGAACCACTGTACTCACATGAACCGATTTAAATATGTTTTTAGTACCTTTATGGATCTTGAGAGAGGAAGTGTCCATTGCTCCCTATGCAGGCCTCACGGAACCATTGGATTTCAACTAAAATATCTTAATTTGTGTTCCGAAGATGAACGAAGGTCTTACGGGTGTGGAACGACATGAGGGTGAGTAATTAATGACAGAATTTTCATTTTTGGGTGAACTAACCCTTTAAGATTAGTGAAGTTAAACGGTTTATTAAGTTGTTATGCTTCTTGTTTATAGACTGGAGTTCTGAGAGAGTTAGCGAACAGAGTGCTGGTCTCCATGAAGAATGTGAGTCAATCTGTGCACTGTGAAAGGACAGACCATGAACACATCATCAATGACAACAGCACAGCAACAGCAAGCCACGGTAACATGAACTGCAGCTTCCAGCCAGAGCAGGACTCTGAGGAGGAGGAACGGGACAAGACAGACACACACTCCTCCAGCTGTGACAATGTGCAGGAACACACACACTCCATCATCCTGGACTTCACTCCTGTCAGCTTCATCGACACGGTCACCCTGAAAACACTGAAAAACGTCAGTCAAAACAATATACATATACTATATATACCTACAATACAGATCGTTTCAAAGCATTCAAACAGTTTTAATGTTGTAAAATTTGATTTCAGCTGTAAAGCAGCTTAATATAGAAGAAGATAATAGTAAGAGAGATAGAAAGAGAAACGTATGGAAGCTTGTTTCCGCCACGGAATAAAAAAGTGAGTTTATATCTCACAATTCTGGCTTATTATTTTCTCAGAAAGAATTGCAATAGAAAAAAAGAGTCAGAATTGTGTGAAATATCTTCCGTTCAAATTGTGAGATATAAATGTGCAATTCTGAGAAAAAGTCAGAATTGTGAAATACATTTTTTAATCTGTGGCAGAAACAAGTTTCAATCGTAATGACATCACATTGAGGAAAAAAATCATGATGGAAAGAAAGATGTGGTACTTTTCTTTTACAATCTTCTAGATATTTCAAGATTTTGCTGAAGTAGATGTCACTGTTTACATCGCTGGATGTCAAGGTGGGTGCATACATGCTAAATCAGAAATCTAAATAAATAAAATTATTAGAATATGCAAAATATATTTACCCCTCAGCTAACACTAAAATGTGTGTCTGCAGTGTGTGTAGTGCAGCAGTTGGAGCGAGGAGGATTCTTCTCACAGTCCGTCTCAAAAGGTCGGCTTTTCCCATCTATCCATGATGCTGTGCTGCACTGCCTGTGTGAGAGAGATCTGTCCAGCTCTGAGTTTGCACTGGTGAGACTGTGATCACACTGAACATCAACATGTTTTCAATCATATCACTAATCTATCCTGTCACATTCATGTGAACTTAAGTTCTGTTGCTCTGTCACAGGAAATGTCCTGCGTTACGAGGATCTGACCAGCAGATGTCAGTATGTCCTCCCTCTTTGACTGATGTGCACATGAGAAGACCCCTGTTACCATGATTGGCATTAGGATGACACAAGTCAATGGATATTGACATGCCACAAAGAAAACATCTAGTCATTGTGAGATGTGTGTGAGAGAGACAGAGAGAGAGAGAGAGAGAGAGAGAGAGAGAGAGAGAACTGGCTTGGCAAAGAAACTGACACCCTAACCATGTTTTATAGGTGACACTTTTGACGGATAGGATAATTTTTCAAAAGTCTTACAGAACTCTTAATTAATTCAAAGTATTAAATAGCTTAAAGGGTTAGTTCACCCAAAAATGAAACTTCTGTGATTAATTACTCACCCTCATGTCGTTCCACACCTGTAAGACCTTCATTAATCTTCAGAAACACAAATTAAGATATTTTTGATAAAATCCGATGGCTCAGTGAGGCCTGCATCGCCAGCAATAACACTCCCTTTTTCGGATGCCTACAAAGCAACTAAAAATATATATTTAAAACAGTTCATGTGAGTTCAGTGGTTCAACCTTAATCTTATGAAGCGACGAGAATACTTTTTGTGCGCCAAAAATAACAAAATAGCAACTTTATTCCACAATATCTAGTGATGGGCGATTTCAAAACACTGCTTCATGAAGCTTCGAAGCTTTACGAATCTTTTGTTTCGAATTTGTATACATTGGTGATGATACACGTGGCAACTTTTTGAGCAATGTTGCCGTCAACGGGCAACCTGATGAGACACGGGGCAACTAATTAGGGCAACAGACAGTTGGCAGCAACTAATCAGAGAGGAGCAAATCTATTGCCAACTCAATAAATACTTTATTATAAACACTTGTTAGGCACTTTATTTCAACTTTTCAAATATTTTCTTCATTTTTATTAAAAATAAATGCCTTTCCGATCTGATTTGTGACAGGAAAAGAGAGAAAAGCGAGTTCAGCAAAAGGCGGATTCGAACCCGCGTCGATCGCATCAAAAGATATTCAAATGCCAAACGCCCTACAGCCTACGCTACTACAGACGTCAAAAACGTCTGGTCTTTTTAGTATTTAATTGATATCATTCAATGGCTTCATTACAGCATACACACATTACTTCGGACAGTTGTTGGTATTTTAAGCAATATATGAGGTAAATTCCCTGTTTTGGGTTGACGCATGACAACTTACTAGCGTAAAAAAATAAAAGTTCACACTCCTTTTCTCCGCTCCACTGCCGCTGAGAGGCCGCCATCTTGTTTTAATTTTTTCTGAAATCTCCGAACCGGTCACGTGATCGGCTGCTAACATTCTGATTGGAGGATCTCAAAAAATTGCCCACGACCGATCTAACGTATCCAGATATATATTTGTTGCTCATTCTCAGTGGGAAAGTGCCCAGCAACATTGCTCAAAAAGTTGCCCCGTGTATCATCACCTTATAATGCACCATGACCCTCATGTTTATGTAAGTGTAATATTACAGATTTCTGTTTACATTGTACATATTTGAAACACATTACCTTATATATTTTTTCATATTTACATATGGTTACATATTTACATTTTTTCTATATTTGTTGTGGCAAAGTTTGCATGTGGTAACTTGAAATTAGAAAGTTTTAGTTATGATATGCAGTTCTCAGCACAGGTTTGATAATGTGAATAAAGTAGGTGTGATTGGACGGTTGAGACCGAAATTTCAGTTTGATTAATGACCAAATAAATGCCGAGACATTTGTACTTGTAACGAATCCGTTTTAACCGAATCATTATTCAGTGTTTACATTTCATACAGTTTCCGTGACAACAACAGCCACCACACAAAAACAAGAAAACACGACACAGTGTCAAAGCTTTTCCAAATAACTCACAAGTTGAACAGCGTGAATCAACAGGTTTTCTTCTTCCATCAGCACTGACCCGTCAGAACAACTCAGATCTCTCTGCTGCTCGCGCGAGCTGTTTAACCCTTGTGCAACCTTATGGACATTTTTGTTCATTTCAGTTTTGTTTTTTGTTATAAGTGTGCCTTTGTTAATGCCAACTACATGAATTTTGGCTTAGGTGTTTATTTTTATTGGAATTTTAATATTTTACCCTCATTTCCTTCAAAAAAATCAATTTTACCCTCCGTACAAAAAATACTCACACTCAGGACCTTAAAACTGCAATTTTTTAACCCAGGGCCATTTGACTATAAAATGATACAATATTTGCAAATAGGCATTCATTCTGTCGGCAAGGCTTCAAATTTTTAATTTTTACCATTTTTTACTAGAATTGTGCCATATTTTCAAATTTGGCATATAAAAGAAATACTCGCTTTATTTGTGTTTTCTGCTTATGCATATTATAGTCTATTATAGAGTCAATTTGAAAAATAATGCAGCTATAATTGTGTGGGTATGTTGGTAAGGATGTCAGAGTGTAGTTTGCATGTGTTTACTGAAAATTTAATGTGTGTAATTAGTTTGAAAGAAATTATATCATACTGGCAATCAAAAATCCCACTCCATGTATGAGTCACACCCTTGGCAGGGTCATAGGGTCATGTGAAAACTATGAAAAAGGTCAAAGAAGGTTAATGAGCTTTGAGGTTTTTCTTTTTCACCCAAACACGCATCTTAA
>RJVU01029436.1:1765601-1787068 GCA_003731715.1 Anabarilius grahami
ATGATATAAAATATTATATAAACAACTAAAATAAGATAATAATAATAATATAGAATAACATAATACAAAATATACAAAAATATGTTAAATCATAAAAATATCAAACACTAATTTATAAATTAATAATATAAAAATAATAGTTATACAGAGTACAAAATAAAAAAAAAGATTATTTAAAGCTGCAGTCCGCGATTTTTGGCCCTCTAGCGGTTAATATACAGAACTGCACGCGTCTTGCGGAAGAACATTGTAGCCGGAGCTACTTTTCTCCGTGTATGTCTATGGCGAGTCACGCAGTTACTGTGATACTCAGCGGCGGGTCCTACCAGTCCGGTCTAAAATAGTCCGAATATAAACACTTATTATAAGTGTACCATAATGATTCAGGGTAAGACAAAAACACGGTTTGGAAAATGGATTCATGTTGTACATTATATAATCTTTGTAAATTTTGAACACAAAAAAAGTTGCTGACAGCAGCTTTAATAACATAGAATAACAAAAATAAAATAACAATATATCAATTTATAGCTTGATGAATGAAAGTTGTTAAACTTTTAAAAAACGTGTCTCTAGACTTTGGGGTTGTTGTTGTTGTTGTTGTTTTCCCCTCCACTGACCCGCATCTTTTTTTAATTGCAAAATGTGTTCTGTGTGAACCAGTCCTTGGCACATTTTAACATGTTTCTATGATTTAACATGTCGTTAGCATGAATTTGCACATTGCTAGCATGTTTTCTAGCATGTTTCTAACATTATTTAGCATGTTGCTGGCAGATAGATAGATGCTTATGGATGGGCCTCTAATACTACTACAACTACTGCTACTACTACTAATAATATTCGGCAGCATCACTCATCACAGAGCTGGATGAAGCACCTCATCGACAGGTGACGGATGGGCCTCTGTGTTCAGCTTCTCGTGGGATGGCTGTGTTGGATGGTGTTGGGTGTCCCTCCACACCATATGTATGGGAATGACCCACGGCGTCAGGTGGTGTGACACTAGCACTCACTCTTTGCCCAAGTGAAGCACTCTTACCATAGCGAAACCCTGCTTTATATCTCTCACAGCAGTGAAGATCAATAGTGAAAGCTTCGCTCGGTGGGTGACGGATGGGGTTCAGTGCAGCTTCTTGCGGGATTGCTGACTCGCGTTCGGGAGCTGTTGTGCTGAGAGCCAGTGTGAACCGGTTGTCTGGTTGGTGTTTGGTGCTGGTCCTCTTGGGGTTCGACCTCAGAGAGGATCAGCATCAGGGGCTTCCCAGGCCACTTGGTGGAGCTGGAAGGAGGCCAACATCTGCCCGTGATGTGGTGGGTGACAAACGATAAACAACAACAATATATATATATATATGCAAATAAGCAGAGAAGCGATGCGGCTTCACAGGGCTGGATGAAGCACCCAGCGGCGGGTAATAATATAGATTATAGCTGGAAGGAGGCCAACGTCTGCCTGTGCTGTTAAGCCCAAATTATAATTCAGCTGTCCGCGTTCGTGCACCATCTATATGACGTAATTTTTGTCATCCGGAGGGCTCGCGGACAAGGTGTTGATGGTGCGCGTGAAACAGCGCATGCGCAAGCAGGACAGAAGAGTTCACTAGGTGGCAATATGTACAGTACTGAGCACAGTGTGCAGTCGTCGAAGAAGAGTGTGGAAAATTCATTTCAAAAACAACACTCTTGAAACAAGGAGGAAAACACGACAATGGACGGCGAACTTGACGAGCGTTTGTGCGAAGAGATTAGTAGCATATCCTTCTCCATCGTTTTTGATTCTAGTTCTCTTGGTGTATCTTATGAACTATGTTGCAATGCTGGATGCACTTTTTTTTTTTCTCCGATCCTGCCCAGCAAATGTCCCGTTGATGACACGACTCAGTGCTGCCCTCCGATGTCTGGTAGAGTATAGAAAAAAATTGTACTGCGCCTGTGTCAAACTCGGTCATCCGCGCGCATCCACGGTTAAGTATACTTTGAAAGATACGACTGCGTGAGAGACACGTTCTGGCACGGAAAGTGATGTATACCCGGGCCTTTATGAGTCAATGCTAATAATATACTATTTGACTTGTGAACTTATGACAATGTAATGTGAAGTGACATGTGGCCAAGTATGGTGACCCATACTCGGAATTTGTGCTCTGCATTTAACCCATCCAAGTGCACACACACAGCAGTGAACACACACACCATGAACACACACCCGGAACAGTGGGCAGCCATTGCTGCGGCGCCCGGGGAGCGGTTGGGGGTACGGTGCCTTGCTCAAGGGTCTCACCTCAGTCGTGGTATTGAGGGTGGGGAGAGCGCTGGACATTCACTCCCCTCACCGACAATCCCTGCCGGACCTGAGACTCGAACCCATGACCTTTGGGTTACAAGTCCAACTCTCTATCCATTAGGCCACGACTGCCCCAGAACCCACGACTGCCCAAGAGAAGAGATTACCAGTGGGAAGAGAAGAGATTACCAGTGGGAGTAAAGAAGATGATCTGCCACCTGTTAAAGTGGAAGGGAGAAGACAAAGAAGAAGAGGAAGAAGTCGAAAAATTTATACAAAATAATATAGAAAAATGACATCTAAAAATGATAATAAATAATAATACAAATATAATAATAATAAAAATAATACATTAAAATAATAATAAATTAATTAATACATTTGACAAATGAAAAATAATAAGTAATATGCAAAATAAAATTGTTTAAAATTAACACAGTTGCTGCTGTGTTTTTTTTATTGTTGATGTTATGTTGAGTGTGTGGCTGTTTAGCATCTCATATACTTAATGTTCACCAGTGGAAACAACCTCAAACATCCCCTTCACCCTTAAAGGTGCAGTATGTAATATTTTTCAGTAAAATATCCAAAAACCACTAGGCCAGTGTTATATATTTTGTTCACTTGAGTACTTACAATATCCCAAATGTTTCCAACTATTTGTAAATCGTGAGAAAATTGCAATTTTCACCAAGGCTCCGGGACGTGTGAGTCAATGTCAAAGTCGCCTGTCAATTGCGTCATATCCGCGTTACCCTCGGTTTCCGGTTTTATTTTGTAGAAACCATGGAAACACCAAAGACGCTTTAATATATTACATGTTTTAATAGACAAGGGAACAACTGTTTGGTTATGTTTATAGACAGAAAACTAATTGTTGTCATATAGCTCAACACGTTCAGTCTTATTGTTTAAATCTAATTTTCTTGATTTTTTTTTGCGAGTACCATGCTTTACCACGCCTCAGAGAAAAACACTATTTTTTGAAGTAGCTAACATAGCATAATCAGAAGCAGCTTTATTTTTAGTAACAGTAATACAGAATTTTCTCCATCATACAATACGTTTTAAAATTAATTGCATGCCATTTATCAACACAAGCCATCCAGCATTTAATATGATATTCTAAAATCGATCTATCTTACTGCAGTGTGTCTCAAAGCCGCCGAGCGAACGCACAGAGTAACATTATAACATAATTTTCCACACACTCAAATGTATCTAATATGATAAACAGAGCTGCATTACCTCATACTCATGACCGGAAAAGCGGAAGCTGCGCCGGCGACTGTGTCATAATAAAAGTTCTGCGCTGCTCATGAGGCGTGTGTTGCGCAATCGCTCCAGCTCCTCGTTCAGCTCCCACAACACTCGCTCCTGCTCTGCTTCATACTACAGTAACGTTAATAATCGCATCCATGAACATGATTTCTTCACGAGTCCTATCCCGATTGTTTCCACCGGCTGTGATGTGAAGACCACATGTCCCAAGATTCCGCGCTTAAACTTGGCGTCATCAAGCTACGCCTTTGTTTTGAATAGGCCTCTAGCGACCTCTAGCGGAGAGAAATCTTACATATTACACCTTTAACTGTTCAGAATATATTTCTGTTCTGTAAAAACAGTTGCTTTATGTTAGATGCTGTATATTAGATCACTATATTCTCAGGCTCTGGAGTCAATCGCTGAGTTTATCTGGTTTTCTCAATATCACACAGTGCAACATATTGTGTTCTATAACACTGTTGCACTGACTGGGAGAAAAGGATTGAAAAAGTAAATACGGTCCAAGTTGCATGTTGAAGAGAACACTAATTATCAAAATGCAAAGAAGTTACTGTGACATTTTGGTAAATCCTGGAAATATTTTACAGTGCACCTTTAGAAATTAAACTCTTAATCTCACAACACCCTTCTCACTAGTTTATTTAACTTTTCTACTAACAATGTCAAATACTGAATGAATGAATCACAGGAAAATTCTTGACATTTTTGACATTTTGTCTGGAAGTCATGAACAGTTCTTTGGTTAAAATTCAGTTCATTTCAACTCGCAGTTATTTGTATAGCGCTTTTCACAATACATTCTGTTTCAAAGCAGTTTTACAGAAAATGCATGTCAACATTACAATTTAGAGTGATCTGTTATCAGAGGTTACTGTGTTCAAATTATATAATTTCAGAAATGTACATATACAAATCACGCAGTTAGCTAACAATGTATTAATTTAAGGTAGAAACAATCAGCTCATTGAAGTAATGAATACATGTTGTTAACAAAATGATTAGGATATATAGAAAAATTTGGAATGGTGCATGTTGAGCCAGTTTGCTCCATCTTAAGTCCTCACAGGTGTTGGTGCCGTCTCTTCACAGGTGTTGAGGCATCTGAAGTCTTCTTAAGAGGCTGGATCCAAACTGGAGCTGATGTCTAGTCACCTCAGGATGGGTATCCCGAGATAAAACAGAAAAGCAAATGGAAAATAACATAGCAAGCATAGCTGCTGTTCATTACATAATCATGTGCACTTGATCTAATACAACTGGAGTACAAGGTTATGAGATGCATTATGTGAATGCTTGGAAAAAGAGATGTGTCTTTAATCTAGATCTAAACTGGGCGAGCGAGTCTGAGCCCCGTGCATGATCAGGAAGGCTATTCCAGAGTTTAGGAGCCGAATGTGAAAACGTTCTCCCTCCTTTAGTGGACTTAGATATACTAGGTACTACCAGAAGTTTTGTAATCTTAAAGAGCATGATGGATTGTAGGGTGATAGAAGATCGGTTAAATACACAGGAGCTGAACCATTTAGAGCCTTATGGGTCAGTAGCAATACTTTATAATCGATACGGAACTTAATAGGTAACCAGTGTAGAGATGATCAAATTGGTGTTATATGATCATATTTTCTTGACCTGGTTAGCTGCATTTTGTACTAATTGTAGCTTGTTTATTTAGGAAGCAGGACAACCAGCTAGTAATGCATTACAGTAATCCAGTCTAGAGGTCATGAATGCATGAACTGACTTTTCTACATCAGAAACCGATAACATGTACGCTTAGCAGTGCTTCTGAAGTGGAAGATGGCTGTTTTGTAACATGAAATGTGATTTTTGAAAGACAGTCACTGTTTAATACAACACCCATCTTTAACTGAAGTAACAGTACATCCTTCTAAATGCAGATTGTATTCTAAGAGATTCTGTGTGCAGGTTTTTGGTCCAATGACTAATACCTCAGTCTTATCTGAATTTAACAGATGAAAATTACTGGTCATCCAATATTGTATATCTTTAACACACTGTGCCGACTTTGATAATCTGGAGATTTCATGTAAACTAATTCCATGTTTTCTTATAATATCACCAAGTGGCAGCATATATATTGAAAATAGCAGAGGGCCTAACACCGATCCTTGCGGCACTCCATAATTTAATGACGTTATCTTAGATTTTTCTCCGTTTAAAGATGGTGCAAATTACGATTCTCAAACAATATTAGGGTTACACTTTATTTTAGGTGTTTGTGTAACAGTGTAATTATATATTTAAGCATACCTCAAGCCTGTTTTTTTTTTTTGTGTGTGTATTTTTGTGCTACTCCATAATGTTCTAGTTGAGGTCATTTGTAGCATAGGTAGGGCCCAAATCCTGCCCTGCATGCATGTGTATTCCATATGGAATGAGATGGAATGTTTGTGATGTTAAATTGGCAAATGGCCCGCCATTGAAATTAAATAGGAAACACAATCAATCAAGTTTGGAAGCATGTTTATGGAGTTTCGCCCATCACAATCACTACCATATTTGAACTTGGAGCAACGTCACACCCCGAAACAGCAGTAGTACTGTAATAATACATTTGTATTTATACAGTACATTTATTTTTCTAGAATGTGTTAGACGAAAACTAAAAAATCACAGTTGATTGCTGTGGAAGAGTATATAAAAAGCTCATTCAGCTAGACAAAACTGACATTCTTGTACAGTTTAGAAAGCATTCAGTCAACAACAACAACAAAAAGTAGGAAAACATGAAACATATTGAGAAAAAACAATGACACTAAGATATGTCAGTGCAAGTTTCTTTTAGTTTTGACCAATTTGGCTTACAAGATTGCAAAAACACTTTATTTTGGTGTCCAATTTACTGACATAATTTTGAAGCATGAATTAAATTTGGGTGAGTAACTACATTTTGCAGACATGAGTTCTAATCTTCCAGCAAACAGTTGTGACAATTGAACTTACAATTGAACTTACAAAAAATGTGCCAAAGCAATTGAGAAAAACTGTAATAATACTGGATTCTTACATTCAATAGCAAAACAGGTGGTTCATTGTATTTATCTTTATTGTAATTTCAACGACGTTATTACATTATTATTATTAAATTATTATTATTATTGTGGATGCATTGCCTCCATGCGATTTTATTTTAAAGGTAAATAAATGAGTCGCTACAGCGCTTTTGATGACAAGCCTGTGGCTCATGAAGGTAATGACGCTTATTTAGCGCGAGGGGGCGTGGTTTAGTCATTTTTGTTTTATTCAGAGAATATTAACACGACAAACTTGAAAAACACGACAATGGACAGGTTTAAACTGTATCATATTTGATAGGCAAATTTCAAATCATCAAATTAATTTACAAGCATTATTTCTAAATTATCTGTTGTATACAATTTATTACATGCATTCTGTCGTCTAATGGTTTATATACCTACTTTATTAGCAAGTAAAACGCTTTTCAAAAGTTTTCAAAATGTATAGGCTAGTGTTCAAAGTAGCCTATTTCAAAATGAACACGTACTGGACAAACAACGTAGGTTTACTTGATTATCCATAAATGTTGGGTTTTTTATAGAAAAATGATAAAAATAAGTATTTAAATATTATCTTAATATGACATATTATTGGAAGATATAGCGTGACAACTGATATTTATATGCATTTTATATGAGTAATCTGCTATACTGGTATAAAGATCTCATTGATTTACATTACTACACTCTAAAAAATGCTGGGCTAAAAACAACCCAAGTTGGGTTGAAAATGGACAAACCCAGCGATTGGGTTGTTTTGACCCAGCAGTTGGGTTAAATGTTTGCCCAACCTGCTGGGTAGTTTTATTTAACCCAAATATTGTTTAAAAATTACTGTATTTCTTGCTTAAAATGAACCCAAAATATGTTGGAAATTAACATTTATTAATATGTCTAATAAACAAACATTTATTAATACTTTTTTTGAATAATATTTAAACAATAAACATTTATTAAATTGCTTATTAATAAATGCTCATCTTTTTGATTATTATTGTTGCCTCTAGTAATTATGAGTCTGATTTTTAATTTCCAACCTATTTTGGGTTCATTTTAAGCCAGACATATAGTAATTTGTAAACAATTGCTGGGTTAAATAAACTACCCAGCAGGTTGGGCAAACATTTAACCCAACTGCTGGGTCAAAACAACCCAATCGCTGGGTTTGTCCATTTTCAACCCAACTTGGGTTGTTTTTAACCCAGCATTTTTTAGAGTGTAGCTATCAGAATTTCATCTCACTTTTCAGCCATATAAATTTCAGCAACTGCAGCAATTTGCATATTTTTGCTCAGTTTGGGTGGTGGCCCACGCTCCATGGCCACCAGATCTAGAGGCACATAGCACCAAAAAAAAATTGTTTAGGGGAAAGGTCCTCCATTTCCCCCATAGTGAAAGGGGAACCACATCTCCAAAGGACATAATCTAGGAACTTACTCAGCGATCCTTGAGGACCATCATGAATAAGTGTGCATTGTAATGGGTTATTTAGTCCATGGCAAAAGAAGTCGATCAGAGCAAAGTCCGGGAGGATAGTGAGATTAGCATTGTCCAGAATGTCTCTGATGTGGTCCTTGAGTGAGCGAGTTCCTTGGCGAAGCTGGATTAGGGTTAGAGCTGCACAAGTTATTGTTTTAGCATCGAAATCGAATGTCCAATGTCAAGTTTAGGGATTGTTAATCCGTAAAAGAATAAAATTCTCATTTTTACGAACCGATATCGATTCTTAAATCCCAAGAATCGATTAGTCTAGTCTGTTTTCAGTTGATGAATGAGCAGAATATGTAGCGCCTCCCATCCAATAAATCGTAATAATCTTTGTGCTTTGTTAATTTTGATATGAAGCAAAGTCTCAGATTTCAAATGACGTCCATCTTATTATGAGATTCAAAAAAGAAATACCATTTTGGCGCTGTTTAATGTGACGTGACAGATTGCTGTAGCACTTTAAAGAGAAGCGGCAGCACGAGTGCTTTAATAACAGTTACAGCGTGAAATAAACACAACTAAACATCTGAAGGTATGTTAAAAGATACAGTACAACTTACCGAAATCCGTATCATGTCTGGTGTAATAGCTCAATCTGTGTTTCAACCTCGGAGAGACATCAATAAAACAGCTTGTAAACAATGTCACGTAACGTCACATTTACCTCAGAAAAACATATTAAGTGACCATAAACTCATTCGTCAGCTAGAAAAGTGTACTCTAGAAAGCAACATTCTGATAAATATAGCTATGCATCATTACATATTCATTATCATTTCTAATGTTCTTCAATATTTAATGCATGTTTGAATAAATCAGTTATAACAGGCACGATTTAAATGTTTATATATTTTTTTTTAAATGAATTGGAGTAGAAATATGATTATGTAATTCTAAACTTTATTTATAATAAAAACATCATTGAGTGTAATTTAAGTGTTTGTATATAAATAAGTTAATTTAACCTTCAATATTATTATAGTAGTACCAACTGACTCCCATGTGTAGTTTACAGCATTAGTTGAGAGATTTTTTCCTCGAATCGAATCGAAAGCATGTGAATAGTAATCGAATCGAATCGTGAAAATTGTGTCAATACCCAGCCCTAATTAATTCTTTCCAAATAGAGCAATTCAAGTCATCTGGTGAATTTTTTCATATCGCAATATACAGGTGCTGGTCATATAATTAGAATATCATCAAAAAGTTGATTTATTTCACTAATTCCATTCAAAAAGTGAAACTTGTATATTATATTCATTCATTACACACAGACTGATATATTTCAAATGTTTATTTCTTTTAATTTTGATGATTATAACTGACAACTAAGGAAAATCCCAAATTCAGTATCTCAGAAAATTAGAATATTACTTAAGACCAATACAAAGAAAGGATTTTTGGAAATTTTGGCCAACTGAAAAGTATGAACATGAAAAGTATGAGCATGTACAGCACTCAATACTTAGTTGGGGCTCCTTTTGCCTGAAATACTGCAGCAATGCGGCGTGACATGGAGTCGATCAGTCTGTGGCACTGCTCAGGTGTTATGAGAGCCCAGGTTGCTCTGATAGTGGCCTTCAGCTCTTCTGCATATTTGGGTCTGGCATATCGCATCTTCCTCTTCACAATACCCCATAGATTTTCTATGGGGTTAAGGTCAGGCGAGTTTGCTGGCCAATTAAGAACAGGGATACCATGGTCCTTAAACCAGGTACTGGTAGCTTTGGCACTGTGTGCAGGTGCCAAGTCCTGTTGGAAAATGAAATCTGCATCTCCATAAAGTTGGTCAGCAGCAGGAAGGATGAAGTGCTCTAAAACTTCCTGGTATACGGCTGCTTTGACCTTCGACCTCAGAAAACACAGTTGACCAACACCAGCAGATGACATGACACCCCAAACCATCACTGACTGTGGAAACTTTACACTGGACCTCAAGCAACATAGATTGTGTGCCTCTCCTCTCTTCCTCCAGACTCTGGGACCCTGATTTCCAAAGGAAATGCAAAATTTACTTTCATCAGAGAACATAACTTTGGACCACTCAGCAGCAGTCCAGTCCTTTTTGTCTTTAGCCCAGGCGAGACGCTTCTGACACTGTCTGTTGTTCAAGAGTGGCTTGACACAAGGAATGCGACAGCTGAAACCCATGTCTTGCATACGTCTGTGCGTAGTGGTTCTTGAAGCACTGACTCCAGCTGCAGTCCACTCTTTGTGAATCTCCCCCACATTTTTGAATGGGTTTTGTTTCACAATCCTCTCCAGGGTGCGGTTATCCCTATTGCTTGGACACTTTTTTCTACCACATCTTTTCCTTCCCTTCGCCTCTCTATTAATGTGCTTGGACACAGAGCTCTGTGAACAGCCAGCCTCTTTTGCAATGACCTTTTGTGTCTTGCCCTCCTTGTGCAAGGTGTCAATGGTCGTCTTTTGGACAACTGTCAAGTCAGCAGTCTTCCCCATGATTGTGTAGCCTACAGAACTAGACTGAGAGACCATTTAAAGGCCTTTGCAGGTGTTTTGAGTTAATTAGCTGATTAGAGTGTGGCACCAGGTGTCTTCAATATTGAACCTTTTCACAATATTCTAATTTTCTGAGATACTGAATTTGGGATTTGAATGGAATTAGTGAAATAAATCAACTTTTTGATGATATTCTAATTATATGACCAGCACCTCTACTGTATATTAAAATAAAACAAAAAAAGTAAATCCAAGTAACAAACACAAGATTCCAAACACGAGATAAACATAAGAGCGCACATAACATCCATATAGACACAGAACAGAAGAAACACAGGGGATTAAATGCACAAGGTAACAAGGGGCAGGTGAAGGCAATGAGTAGCCATGGCAACAGATGAATAAAACTATGGAAACTAACAAGGAAAATTGAAACTAAACACAGGAAGTGAGAACACAGGAACAATGGGAACAAAACTAAACATCAAAATAAGAGTCCACAACACAAGACAGGGAAAACAAGACAGGAATGTACGGTGTTCTCTTCTTCACAGTTCACCCGCTGTCTGACTTGAACTGTAGCTCAAGTTCGTTTTACAACTTGCAAGTGTTACTTTCCCTTTCCTACTCCTAGATTGATGCCAGAACTTTGGATAGTAGCACTTACTAACCACTATATTAAAATCTAAAGCCCTATAAATAAGAAGGTCTCTGCAGTACTTTTGAGTTGAGGGTTAAAGTCATTGGATGGAGACATTTGTCTGCAGACAAAGGGTCTTTCAATCCCTTTCAGGTTTCAGAGGTGTGAACATCTACACGTTGCAGTCTTTGAGGCTGGAGAGGGTGTGAGATCTCGATCAATGTTCTAACACCAAAGCCTTAATAATTAGCAAAGACGTGCCAATAAAGTCACTCCTAACTAAGTCCAGCTATTCTCAACATATTTGTCCTAAGCCTTACTGTATACTGGGTATATAACCTCTCAAGATGGTTTACTTGTCATCCTGTCTGTCTTCAAGAGCGCTGAGGTCAAAACAACTGGATTGTAAGACACAATTGCTCAGGCAAGAGAGAGGAGCTGAATGCAGCACAATAGTGTGGAGCCTGTCTGCGCCTCGCTGTGACTTGCACCATTGTTGCTGTGGCATATTAGACTGATAGATGTGTTGGACACTGGAACTTGGCGTTGTGCGTGAAGTTTATTCTGATGTATAGAGGGCAAGCGATGTAAAAAGTACACACTAAATGTTCACTGAAATGCTGCATATCAAAGGGTTAGTTCACCCAAAAATGTAAATTCTGTTATCGTTTACTCACTCTCACTCCAAACCTCTATGATTTTTTCCTTTCTTCTGGAGAACACAGAAGAAGATATGTGACCCTGGACCATAAAAGCAGTCCGAAATCGCACGGGTATATTTGTAGCCACAACAATACATTGTATGGGTCAAAATTATTGATTTTTCTTTTATGCCAATAAATCATCATATTAAGTAAAGTAAATTTCCTACCATAAATATATGTGATTGAATATGTGTTGCTAAGGACTTCATTTGGACAACTTTAAAGGTGCCCTAGAATCAAAAATTGAATTTACCTCGGCATAGTTCTGTACATGGAAATGACATACAGTGAGTCTCAAACACCATTGTTTCCTCCTTCTTATGTATATTTGATTTGTGCAAAAGACCTCTGAAGAACAGGCGAATCTCAACATAACACCGACTGTTACGCAACAGTCGGGATCATTAATATGTACGCCCCCAACTTTTGCATATACCAGCCCATGTTCAAGGCATTAGACAAGCCAGTATTAATGTCTGGAGCTGCACAGCCGAATAATCAGACGTTCTGCAGGTATTGTGAAGCAAGCAAGGACAATAGGAAAAATGGCACTGGATAGATAATAGCTGTTCATGATCCATGATATCATGATATATTTAGTGATATTTGTAAATTGTCTTTCTAAATGTTTTGTTAGCATGTTGCTAATGTACTGTTAAATGTGGTTAAAGTTACCATTGTTTCTTACTGTATTCACAGAGACCAGAGCCATGTCGTTATTTTCATTTTTAAACGCATATGTATGATTCATAAACGCATCTTCATTCTTTATAAATATCTCCAACAGTGTGTAACGTTAGCTTTAGCCCCGTTAGCCGCAGCATACTATCAAACTCATTCAGAATCAAATGTAAACATCTGCAAAATGATCNCGCCCCCAACTTTTGCATATGCCAGCCCATGTTCAAGGCATTAGACAAGCCAGTATTAACGTCTGGAGCTGCACAGCCGAATAATCAGACGTTCTGCAGGTATTGTGAAGCAAGCAAGGACAATAGGAAAAATGGCACTGGATAGATAATAGCTGTTCATGATCCATGATATCATGATATATTTAGTGATATTTGTAAATTGTCTTTCTAAATGTTTTGTTAGCATGTTGCTAATGTACTGTTAAATGTGGTTAAAGTTACCATTGTTTCTTACTGTATTCACAGAGACCAGAGCCATGTCGTTATTTTCATTTTTAAACGCATATGTATGATTCATAAACGCATCTTCATTCTTTATAAATATCTCCAACAGTGTGTAACGTTAGCTTTAGCCCCGTTAGCCGCAGCATACTATCAAACTCATTCAGAATCAAATGTAAACATCTGCAAAATGATCTGATATGCTGCATCACGAACACTTTGTAAAGATCCATTGTGAGGGTTATATTAGCTGTGTGAACTTTGTTTATGCAATGTATTATAGAGTTGCGAGCTTGTGGGCGGGGAGCGCGAGCATTTAAAGGGGACACGCACTGAATCGGCGCATTTTTAATTACGCCCCAAAATAGGCAGTTAAAACATTGTATAATAAAAAATCTATGGGGTATTTTCAGCTGAAACTTCACAGACACATTCTGGGGACACCTTAGACTTATATTACACCTTGTGAAATAGGGTTCTAGGGCACCTTTAAAGGCGATTTTTCTCAATATTTTGATTTTTTTTTTTTTGCACCCTCAGATTTCAGATTTTCAAATAGTTGTATCTCGACCAAATATTGTCTTATCCTAACAAACCATACATCAATGGAAAGCTTATTTATATGATGTATAAATCTAAATTTCAAATAATTGACCCTTATGACTGGTTTTGTGGTCCAGGGTCACATATTATGAAGGGTGGTTTGACTGTATTTGTCCTCAAAATGGGGACCAAAACATTTTTCAAATATCTTTCTTTCTTTTATTTTGCTCCATACAGTAGAAACAAATCATACAGTTTTTGGAATGACATGAGGGTGAGTAATGAAGACACAATAATCATTTTGGGGGGAACTGTCCCTTTAAGGCTTACAAATAAAAAAATTGTTAATTAAATCGTTGAATCTCAGCTGGTTTTGATCAAAAACCCAGTTTTTACATTGGACATCAAGTTGTGAAAGAAACCCAAATTGTTTTGCAGTGTTGTTATTGTTAACACTAAAACTATTTTAAAAAAACACTTATGTTAATTGAAATAAAGCTGAAATAAAATTACATTTAAATATTAGATGTATTAAAAAATATTAAAATCTAAATATTAGATGAAAAACATAGAAAGTTAGAAATGTTGAACTAAGTGAAATATAATAAGTTGTAATAAAATAAGTAATAAAATTACTAAAACTGAAAAACTAGCTGAACAGAAATAAAAACAAATAAAACTGACAAAAGCTAAATTACAAAAACTTGGAAATTAAAATGACTTTTTTTAAAACTGAAAATATAAAAATAACATCTAATTCAAAATATGAAGAAACACTATAATAGCACATAAATGATACAAAAATATCAGTTTTGTCAAAAAGAAAAAAAATGAAATTGCATATAGCTCCAACAAAATCTGCATAGGCAACTAAGAAAAATGTCTTCCTGACATCACAAGAATGTACGCATATCAGACGCTGAATGCAAAAATGTGACTGCTTAGTCAAAAAGGATGCTTCTAATCTGTCATATATGTCCTTCCTGCATCTATTTTCAAACGTTTGTTCCTTTTTCTTTCATCACTCTCCGCTTCAGACTTGCTGGCTGCAGGCGTGAGAAACGTTTCCTTTACTAGCCTTCAGGCCAGAGCTGTAGTTCCTGTGGTTCCTGTGACCAGAGTGTCAAGGGTGTTAATGTTGCCACATAAGGCTCCTCTGTAAATGTAAATGACTGTATGTGAGTGACTGACAGATTGGTGTTGAGTTCTTTGATGCTGAGTGACCCCTTGCTCAAGCATCATATCAAATTGCCACCTTAGATTAAGGAACAACACATACATCCCTGGCACAAAAAAGTGCACAAAAACCCCTTGACCCCTATGCACATTTGTATATTTTCCAAAATCTAAATTCATAAATAATCTGTAATAAATGACTTGTTTTGGTTTATTTCGACATTCTGCCCACTTTAGATTATAAGTAACTTTGCAGCTACATGTCAACTAGCAGCACACGTTATGTTGAACTTATTCTGCTAACTAATACTCTAATGAGAATCAGTTGACATGCAGTTGCAAAGTTACTTACAGTTAGTAGAATGTCTAAAGTATAGATTATCAAAATAAAGTGTAACCCTTGTTTTTCCTTCAACTACTAAGTCTGTGGATATGGCAGGTCATTATTTTGGCTCTTGCCGTTGGCAGCAGGTCACCTGAGGCCACTTCCTGCATTCACTTACAGCTGGAAGGTCATTGCTGCCACAGACGAATTACATATGACCACTGGCAAATCAGCTCATGAGCCACTACTGTACGGAGGCCCTGCTGCTGCCTCACACTGGACGACTCGCCACCAACCAGGCGAATCTTGCGCTGAGATTAGTGATAGACCTGTCATAGCCTGATTATACCAGGCCGATCTTTGGTCATTTTGAGATTGTCTGCATTGGCCGAAAACCAAATAACTGAGCGATTAATAGCAGTCCAGAGAGATAGTTCCCCCTTGTGACAGTTTCAAAATATATTCACTCAAAAAAGTATTTAAGCCTAAATTTAACATTTGTGTGTTTTAATTGCATGTGTGTTTGATTTTAACATAAACTAATATACTTAAAGGTACAATATGTAATAATTTTGGCCGCTAGAGGTCGCTAGAGGCCTATTCAAAACAAAGGCGTAGCTTGATGACGCCACATTTTAGAGCGGAATCTTGGGACATGTGGTCTCCATCTCAACGGACGGTGCAAAAGAATAGGGATTGGAGTCGGGAAGAAACCATTTTTTATGGATACAATTATTAACGTTATTGTAGTATGAAGCAGAGCAGGACCGAGTGTTGTGGGAGCTGAACGAGGACGCTGGAGTGATTGCGCAACACACGAGCAGCGGAGCTTTTATTATGAAACAGTCGCCGTTTCCGCTTTTCCGGTCATGAGTATGAGGTAACACAGCTCTGTTTATCATATTAGATACATTTGAGAGTGTTGAAAATGATGTTATAACGTTACTCTGTGCGTTCGCTCGGCGGCTGCTGCGAGACACTTGTTTGAGACACACTGCAGTAAGATAGATCGATTTTAGAATATCATATTAAATATTGGATAGCTTGTGTTGATAAATGGCATGCAATTAATTTTAAAACGTATTATATGATGGAGAAAGTTATGTATTACTGTTAAATAAAAAATAAAGCTGCATCTGATTATGCTATGTTAGCTACTTCACAAAATAGTGTTTTTCTCTGAGGCATGGTAAAGCATGGTACTCATTAAAATTAATTTAAACAATAAGACTAAACGTGTTGAGCTATATCACAAAAAATCAACAGTTGTTCCCTTGTCTATTAAAACATGTAATATATTAAAGCATCTTTGGTGTTTCCATGGTTTCTACAAAATAAAACCGGAAACCGAGGGTAACGCGGGTATGACACAATTGACAGGCGACTCCTCACACGTCCCGGAGCCTTGGTTAAAATTGCAATTTTCTCACGATTTAGTTGGAAACATCTGGGATATTGTAAGTACTCAAGTGAACAAAATATATAACACTGGCTTAGTGGTTTTTGGATATTTTACTGGAAAAATATTACATATTGTACCTTTAAAGGGATAGTTCACACAAAAATGAAAATTATCCCATGATTTACTCACCCTCAAGCCATCCTAGGTGTATATGACTATCTTCTTTCAGACGAACACAATCAATCAGAGTTACATTAAAAAATAATCTGACTCTTCCAAGCTTTGTAATGGGAGCGAATAGTAACCGTGATTTTTTTTTTAAGCCCAAAAAAGCACATCCATCCATCATAAAATTAATCCATATGACTACAGGGGGTTAATAAAGGCCTTCTGAAGCGATTTTGAAGCCCATATTTATAACTTTATAAACTTCAAACTATTCACTCCTATAAAGCTTAGAAGAGCCAGGATATTTTTTAATATAACTCTGATTGTGTTCGTCTGAAAGAAGATAGTCATATACACCTAGAATGGCTTGAGCGTGAGTAAATCATGGGATAATTTTCATTTTTGGGTGAACTATCCCTTTAATGTGATGCATATTTGTCAGTCATACATAAATGAAACGGGTAAGATTTCTGTAGTACTAATAAACTGAATGCGTTTTAAATATACTATAACCAGGTTTCTATATTTATCATCAATAATTCAAATTTATTTCAATCTCACACACTGTAACTAATTGAATATTGCTTGTTCCACATGTAGTTTTGTTTCAACCGTGCTCATACCTTATAACCGAATAAATGTAATTGTTTTCACAATGAACAGATTTATCATGCTAATTAATTTGAATAAATGCAAATATGATTATTTAAGATTCAAACAGTTAATAATAAACTATGCCATGACCTTTTTGAGTGCATCTTACCCGTTTCACTGATAAATATGTATCACATTAATTTGTTTATGCTATATGTTTTTCATATGGATCGCAATTTTATATGCAATCCAAATATACAAATTGTAAATTTAGGCCTGAATGTTTTTTTTGTTGTTGTTGTTTTTAGTGCAGACAGGCTTTTCAATAAATGATGCAAACATATTTTTGTTGTTGTTGTTTTTTACATTTACATTTATGCATTTGGCAGACGCTTTTATCCAAAGCGACTTACATTGCATTATACTATACATTTGTATCGGAGTATGTGCAATCCTTGGGATCGAACCCATGACCTTGGCATCGAACCCATGACCTTAGCATTGCTAGTGCCATGCTCTAACGACTGAGCTACAGGAAAGCTGTAAATCTTTAGTAGTTTTTAGTAAATCTTCTAAAAATTAACTAAACGTTAATTTAATTTCCAAGCTTTAAAAGACTATTAGTGACTATTTTTATATTGCAAATAGTGCAAATGTTAAAATCAGCATAATTTGTGTGAAAATATCCTTTAATCTGAATCTGAAAAATAATTTTTATTATAATCTTGTTATAATTTTTTCTTTCTTTTTCTTTTTATCAGAATCCTAAAGCATTATTTTCATTTCAAGATTTAAGATTCAGGAATTAGACTTCGAAACATTTAAAAACACATAATGCTTGGAAACATTGACTTGCATTGGGCATTACATCTCAAGGGATCTGTTGGTAATTGCATAAATAAATATTACTGCGCCAGGTTGTAAATAAAAAAAAATAAAAAATAGGCAACCTAATATTCATTGCAAGTATAGGACTAGAGAATATGCATACAGTAATCTGTCATCAAAACCACACGGAAGACTCGAAGGCAAAGCGACAGTTTCTTCAGAAGCACAGAACAAAGGCAGGTGCAATTTGGAAACAAGGTGAGGCAGAGGAAGGGTCTGTGAACGTCAGGAATAGGAGGGGTGTACAGTATATTTCACGAGCATCGCATTGGATGTGGAGGCAGGAAGGTGTGAGCGCTGCGCGCGCGGAGCTGAGCTGCTGTAAATGTGTTGCTGTAGTTGCGCGAGCGTTAGTCAGTCAGTCACCTGCCGTCATTGTTTCTCCGGTCATGGACTAGTGGAGTAGTTTGGCACATGACGGAGAAGAACGGGAGCCACAGTTGTTTTTCCAAGCCAAAGGACTAACGTTATCTACCTCGCTGCATTCGCAAACATTGTTAGAGTAGCCGGCATTCGTTATTTATGTTTATTTATATTTATTTATAACCCGCGCGTTTCGTATCTACACTGCACTGAATTTCGCGCCCCGATGCTTTTACATCAGTTCGTGAATGGGACGTTGGAAACGATGTATCCCAGTATTCAGAAAGACACGACTTACACCAAGATCTTTGTCGGCGGTCTGCCGTATCACACCACGGACGCGTCGCTCCGCAAATACTTCGAGACTTTCGGCGACATCGATGAAGCCGTGGTAATAACGGACCGACAAACGGGGAAATCCAGAGGATATGGCTTTGTAAGTGCAAATATCTTATATCAGTTGTTGTTATAAATGTTTAAATAGGCTAACTCTCAACAGCTTGTAAAATTAACGCGAAGAACGACACTTTGTCTTTGTTGGGTTTTAATCCACTCAGTCCGTCCAAATTTACTCTGCGCTGCGTTTAACTAAGTATGTACACGATATCGGCTGTGGAAGTTTAGAAAACAGATTTGATAGTACAAAGAATAACAAACGCGACTTTGAGTTTGTGTGCTTGAGCGGTTGTGGACCGACTCTTGAATGAATTGTTCTTTAGAGTCGGACCGTTTCAACGTATCCTACTCACTCAATGAACCGGTAAACGTTTCTAAGGACATGTCCGACCCGTAACGAGCCAAAAAGTGAGCTAATAACTAGTATGACTACTAATAACTAGTACTAATTTGTTTTCGACCGCTTTTTATCAACACGCATTTTTGACATAAAAGAATCGTTTAATTCGTTCTTTCAAACGGCTCTTTGACGAACTGTCCAAACGAACCGATTCGCAGAAGTGGGTCGAACTTCACTAGAATCAATCTCTCGTGCGGTCTCCAGGTGACAATGCAACCGTCGCGTGCCGTTGGCGCATGTCTTTTGTTACAGTTCTGAGGAACAAAAGCCAGCGTAGATCTAACATAGAAACTCCTACAGCACAATGAACTGCATGTTAGAGCTCCAACATGGCTCTAAATTGCCGTAAAGCATATCCTAGTAACAAATGATGATCTGTAAGCTTATTATGAGCCCTTTTTAATAGGCCTAAATGTTTTTCCACCTAGTCCGATTTAGCGCTGAAGGATCTTAAATGTAATCCTTAGATATTGAGAGCTTTTCAGGGGCACAATATGTTCTTACATTGCATTGCTCCACAAGTGTGTGTGGGTGTGATGTTGAGAGTCACATGTGGGACCATAAGTGGATTATTTCTAAAAAAGCATGTCATCAATTATCTTCTTAGCCTCTTGGATGAAGTTTGAAGGCAGGGTCTCTTATTTCTGTGAAGTGGCCCTTTTTAAATACTTATTTTAAGATTTGTAAGTGGAAAGCGTAGTCCGGTCCAAGGGTTTATCTGCTGTGATATGCTGCAAAGCCAACCTCTGCTCGCTTAATATGGAGGTTATGAGGGGCCTGGAGGAATGGCCCTATATAGGGCCTTTCGCCCCCAAGGAACCTTTTCATTGGCTGAAGTACCCGGATTTTTCCATGTTGGCACCGCAAGAACTAGGAACGATTTTAGTTCTAGGAACTCCTTTTGGAGGAACTAAATTTGCTCCTACTTCAGAGTAAGGTCTAAACCAGCACTATAGGAACTATCCGTGACGTAAATGTACGTTGATCGGTCAAATGCATGTCAAACACCGGCACCCGGCATTTTTAAAAAGCCGTGTAAACATATTTACTTCACGAACATGGAAAACAGCGACAAAGGCATTTACCTGTTGTCTGCAGGGTTGTTCTTTTCTCCGCCTCGGAGTAATACTGAAAGTTGTCAAAGGAGTTTTAATCTCTCAGCCCCACTTTTTGCTCTTTCAGTCGCGTAAATTATGCATTTACATTCCATCTCTGTTATCACGAAACCCACGACACACAACAAACACAGCTCCGATCACAGCATCCTCCATCCACGCTCCATGAAGCGTTTGTAAATGCTTAAAGTCGCTGCTGTTGGCCGCTTTTGAGTTCCTATTTCCGGTGCACCGAGCACATCTGACTGCATTTATAACATCAATCGAGTGGCTTTCCTTGTCAATGCTTTATCTTGCCTTTACTGTAACCTGGGGATGCATCAATATGAAAATTTTGGCCGATAACGATAACCGATAATTCTTCATATTTAAAAGCCGATAACCGATATATTGCCCGATAAATCTAAATGTAATTTTTTATATATAATTTTTGAGAGCCTGATTACGAAAACAAAAGTTTCATCATTAAAAACCATGCACACAATTATAGTTTTATGTAGCTTAATATGACAGACTTGCATTGCACATGTTGCACTTTTTGAAGTGATTCCAATCATATTTCAAGCAAATCAAAACCATCATGGTGCTCAGTGCGCATCTGAAGTGTCTCAGCTGAAGGAAATAATCCATTAACGGCTTTAATATATCGGCCAAATTTTCTTATCTAGCCGATAATGATAACATTTAAAAATTAAAATATATTGGCCGATACCAATATGGTGGCCGATATATTGTGCATCCAACTGTACCTCTTTGCATATACAAGCCTTAAAGGGTTAGTTCACCCAAAAATGAAAATGATGTCATTAATTACTCACCCTCGTGTCGTTCCACACCTGTAAGACCTTCGTTCATCTTCAGAACACAAATTAAGAAATTTTTGATAGAATCAGATGGCTCAGTGAGGCCTCCATTGATAGCAAGATAATTAACACTTTCAGATGCCCAGAAAGCTACTAAAAACATATTTAAAACAGTTCATGTGACTACAGTGGTTCAACCTTAATGTTATGAAGCAGCGTGAATACTTGAATACTTAAAAAAAAAAAAAAAAAAA